>JAFVLL020016633.1:0-21586 GCA_021397915.2 Tor tambroides
CCTTTTTTTTTAATTGTAGAGAAAAACACTTTGACAGTCAGTAGGAGCAGTAATCAGATGTATGCAGTGTGGTCTCCCGTTCCTGTTTTAGAAACTTCTGTAAGCTGGTCTGGGTACAGGTGAGGGTGACTGTGGAGGGGCGTTTTTGAACCCCATAAACCATCAGCACTCAGTTCTGCAGTGACGCTCAGGCTACTGTCTGCATATCCGTGTCTGTCCGACAAGGACTGCAGTCAGGCTGTTGCTGTTTGCCACCACTGCGGAATACATTGAAAAGATTTTTTTTTTTTTTTTTAATTGCTTGGCTGTGTACAGCTATACAGTGCAGCGCTGACAACATCTGAGCTACTGGAGGGTGGGCTTTTTCTTTTCTTTTTTTTTTTGTAGAAAACAAATGATTATTAAAACAAAAACAGAAAAAAAGCTAATAGGTTGTCCTCATGTCCCTGCCCCTCCTGTGTTGATGCTCGTCATGTGTAACTCCATTGAATTTGGTACTGAACCACTTCCTAAGGCTGGGCTGTGGTGTTGGACGACAAATAAAATATATTGTTTGGTATAAAGAGTCTCAATGCCTTTGTGTTTATCTCATGGCTACTAATGGTCTTTCTCTGCCCCCTAGTGGCAGGTTATGTTTTCCTTTTAAAATTTTTTGGCTACAGTTGCACAAAGCCAACAAGACATTATTTGTATTTAATGATAATTCCTTTAGGATTGAGTTGGAGGTGTAACATACTTCATCCGGTTTAGGGGTGGTGTAGCAATTTTTTAAAGATATAATTTGGTGCTAGAATGTTGAAATCACTCCTGGGCATTTTTGAGCAATGTATTTTACCTGTATTGCAGGTTGCTTTGTGTAAAACCATCAGGTAAATCACAAATATGTGATTATTTCAGATTTACAGAGAATCTCCATTTTGCACTTTGTGATTTTGTTGTAAAATTTTCGAACTACACTCTTGTTGGTAATTTAAAATAATTAAATTAGTAAAAATGTATTATTTTATGTAAAATGTTAAAATTTAAGTTTACAGATTCTGTATAGCCTGCTTATGGATATGGCATAATTACAGGCACAGGTAAAGTAAATTTAAAAATGGCATATCTCAATGTGTATAATCCCACTTAAGATATTAGCGACATTTTAAGTTATGTAGCTTTTCAGTTAAAATTACATTCTTTGATTCTAATTGTTGATTTGTATATGTAGTGAATTCATGCTTGGCTGACCATGGCTTGACTCTTCTGGAAGCAAACCAGTCCTATTCCAACTTCAGTGTCTTTTAGCAAGTTCTTTCAAATTGTATGTTTGCTGTGGCGCAATAATGATCCAGGCACATGTTGAACTGATGGTGGAGAATGCTTTCCATTGCAGGGCTAATTTTAGTTGAGGTTAGCTGAGATTTAGCAGCTGCTGCAAGGAGACTAGTTCACTTATTTGGTCCCTATTTATCCACCAGCATGAAATGTAAAACACTTCAGTGTCAGGATAACAACACATGACCTATTAGTTTACACCGAGCATTCTGATGAGTGCAAGTTTCAATCTACTGGCTAGCTTGGTATTGTAAAGTAGTGATTGCGCCATCTAGTGGTAGTGGTGACATGATTGGTTAGATATAATTTGAGACCCAGGACCACAAAACCAGTCATAAGTGTCAATTTTGCAAAACTGAGATTTATACATCATCTGAAAGCTGAATAAATAAGCTTTCCATTGATGTATGGTTCGTTAGGATAGGACAATATTTGGCCGAGATACAATCTGAGGGTGCAAAAAATGTAAATATTGAGAATCGCCTTTAAAGCTGTTCAAATGAAGTGCTTAGCAATGCATAATATTACTAATCAAAAATTAAGTTTTGATATATTTACAGTGGGAAATTTACAAAATATCTTTATGGAACATGATCTTTATTTAATATCCTAATGATTTTTGGCATAAAAGAAAAATCAATAATTTTGACCCATAAAATTTATTTTTGGATTTTGCTACAGATATACCCCAGCGACTTAAGACTGGTTTTGTGGTCCAGGGTCACATTTGATATTTAAGTGGTAGGGGGTTTTGTATATATAGATGTATGCTGACATTTTTAGTTTTTTACTTCAATATGCATTAATAACATTAAAAATTCCAGTACTTAAAACTAAGAAAAAGCACATCTGTTTTTACAAATACAGGATTACAAATATGACTGCAAAGGTTAAAACAACAACATTGTTTTACATTCCTTTTTTCTTTCATATTTTCAGGCATAATATACACAACTGGGCTCAATTCAAGAGATCTTCACCCCAGATTTTCAGTTTAAATCACTCTAGCACTGTCTGAGTGATTTATCAAATTAGATGCAATCGTTTCTTCCGAGCTGGCCTGTTATGACAGTCCCTGGATTTACAGTAATGTTTTTATTTTTGCAATCATATTCCGTGTCACATTTGTCTCTCTCCATTGTCAAAATGGGTTGCGCAGTCACGGAGTTCGTTCAAAATGCAAAATGTTCATTTCAAATGGTTAGCTCAGCATCCATTTTCCATTTGAGAAATGCATTTGACCAAGAAAGAAACGTTCATTTTCTTATCAGCAGTCCAGAATATTTACATACTGCAAACATAAAGTATATCATAAACATCAAGAAATAACATCTCATTTACCAATAAGGAGGAAAACAAAATCCAAAGTTAGTGGAAAACATCTAATCAGTGCATTATGGTGCATTATTACAGTGAAACTGTGTTGTAATATTGTAAAACTGAATATTCAGTGAGAAGTTGGCTTGAGTTTGTTTCCAATGCATTAGTCCAAATGCGAAGCGACAAATGGTGTTTCAGAGGTCGAGCGAGTTTCTAAACTTTGATGAAAGATTATGAATATAAGCATTTATTTCTTTAGTATAATGTGTGTTGATTTCATGTTGGCTTTTTTTTTATTTATTTTTTTTTATAAAGTCGAATGGTTTTCTTTATGCATCATTCACTCACATTTATGCATCTGTGCAAATGTGTGAACCAATATTCTGCTTCAGCCTATCAGACAGCAGTAAAGTAAATATGTTAGGTCAAGTGCAAAATCATGTGGCAGATTTATGACTAGTCACACTAGACGACCCTTTTCCAGATGCGATTGGTCTCTGCTATACCGCAAGGTCGTCTGGTCTCATGCGGCTGCTGGTCCCGCTGCTCTTGCTAAACCTTCGCTTGTCCTCAACAAAATCACTGCTTAGAAATGAAGGCGAGGCGCATGAGTTGGGTGTCTCTGTAGGTGTATGTGAGAAGCTCAAGAAGTTGACCCCTAGATAGTCTTGACCTCGATGGCGTTCGGTGACCATGTTCGCCGAGTTTTGCTGGTGCGCCAGTCGGTCGTGAAAAGGCGGGCAGGTTGGCTGTATAAGCGAGTGTGCGTGTGTCTGTATGGTAGGGGAAGATGGTGGTGATGTCAGGCACTGGTTGAAGTCAGGAGGTGGAGTGCAAGCTCGGTTTGGTGAGACTGCAGCTACGGTGGATGGTGTATTCGGGCGCTGTTTGGAAGCCTTATATCTTTGCAAACAACCCTTAAACTGCTTCCACGCCAAATGATACAGTTCTACGATACTGAGCAACAGCGACACAGCCGCTACTGCTAGCATAAACACAATAAACACGTTCTTCTCTGTAGGTCTGGAAATGTAGCAGTTGACCGGATGCGGACACGGAGGGGCTTTACACACGTAGAGCGCATTAAGGAAGACTCCATAGATCATGTACTGGACTATGATGAAGAGCACTTCCATTACAAATCGGATGAGGATGCTCAGTACGTACGTTTGTAGCAAAGCCCCCTTCAATCGCACCTTCCCACCTCCACCTTCGTCCTCCTTCCCACAGTTCTTGTCTTCCTCTGGGTACTTCTCTCCATCTCTGTCTCTTTGCGCTCCTTCTTCTTCTTCCTGCTCTTTCCTCCTCTTCTCCTCTCTGCGGACACTGTGCATCGCATGTCCCATGTAGATGAGAGAAGGAGTGGACACGAATACAATCTGGAGCACCCAGAAGCGGATATGCGCAATGGGAAAGGCTCGGTCGTAACAAACGTTCTCGCAACCGGGCTGCTCCGTGTCGCAGGTGAAGTCTTCCTGCTCATCGCCCCACGAAGACTCGGCGGCAGTGCCCAGGACCAGGATCCGGAAGATGAAAAGAATGGTGAGCCACACCTTTCCCACCGAGGTGGAATGTTCCTGGACTTCTTCTAGAAAGTTCCCAAGTAGACTCCAGTCAGCCATGACTAGTCAGAAGAGCCTGAGGAAAAAAAAACAAAAAAAAAAAACGGTAGTGTGAATGAAGGGAAAACTTATCCTTTACTAAATTACTTTCATGCTGTAACAGTTCATGTCTTCTGTTTGTACATACTCCTTATGCTAAACCTTAGTACTAAAGGAGGCAAAAGTATTGTTATTGAAGTGGCTAGATGTAAACATGCCAACTTTAAAGGAATATTTCCAAATGAATTTTTCTCATGTTATCAAACCTGTGTGACTTAGGCTAAGTCTACATTAATCCGGATACATTCAGAAACGGTTTCGTTTTAAACGCTCTCCGTCCACACTAGTGTTTTCAAACGTTTTCCAAAAGATTCTCATCCACACTGAAACGTCAGAAATTCGCTTCATTGCGCATGCATAAAGCCTCAAAAAAACTCACCGAGACAATACAGATGGAACAAAATTAATACACTTTCATTCAATTTTTCTGGCAGGATCATTTTATTGACGTGTCCAGGGGCCTGTTTCATAAAACAAGCTTACCAAATAAGCCAGGCTTATTTCAGTTAGTCTGACTTATTTTGAACCAAATCAACTGACAATAAGTCAGACTAACTGAAATAAACCTGGCTTAATTGGTAAACTTGTTTTATGAAACAGCCCCCAGGTCGCACTCACTCACGATTGCATGTCTGATCTAAAACCCAACTGCCCTCATGTTTTGCCACAAACAGCAATCGCGAGTAAATTTACTGTCATCTTTGCCGGACTGTGATATGAAAAGTGTACAAAGTAACACATCTGTAGCAATAGTGTGAAAGTGAATAGCACATAACAGGCACAATACTGGTATAAACATAGATATCCATTGGTGCAATATGTCACATGACTAAACATGCGTCATCTTTTTTAAAAGCCTCCATTTTCACAGTCCACACTACAACGCAAAAATGGCGTTTTCAAATTTATCTACTTAGGAAAGCGTTTTCCAAAAAGTGTTGTTTTCCTTGACAAAAATGCTGCCTCTGTGTGGACGGAAGGCCAAAACGTAGAGAAAAGGATGCTTTTTTTCAAACAAAAACGTATTAGTTTGGACAAGGCCTTAATTTCTTCTGTAGAACATATTTTGAAGATATTTTGAGAAATGTCTGCATTTGTCCATAAATTGGAAAGCAATTGGTAACCAAAAGAGTTTTGTTACCAACATTCTTCAAAATACCTTCTTTTGTGTATTCCAGAGGAAACATACAGACTTAGGACATCATGAAAGTGAATAACCGTGTTTTCATTTTTTGGTAAACTAACTAAACTCACTTTTACTATTCTTCTCCATGACCTGAAATTGAAAAATTGCCATAGTAGTAGTTACGCTAATGCTAATATGCTAACACTTCACCAAAATTTGTGCTCTGGCACTTTTTAAAACCATGTGTGAAATCAAACATACAGCTAGAAGGGTTTGCATTCATGTACTTGCATAGGCCTGAATACTGTTATCCATGAGAAAATCATGTGCTGATGAATTTATAAATGACTTCGAGGTGCTCTAAACCACCTTAAAAAGATTTTTACGAAATGAAATGAATAGTACCTTTGATAAAGTATAATTCGATTCATATGAGTTGCCTACAAAAGCTACTTTATTCTACATCAGGGTGGTCCCTCTTCATGGTGACCGCCATGTTGGGATCACATGATCACTGAAATTCTACTCACTTTATCTAATTAACTGCTCTAATAAGTTGCAAACATGGTGTTTCATCAATTGCATATTGCATTAACCAAAAGGTTTTTTTTTTTTTTGCATCCACACCAGTAGGTGTCAGTATGAAGTCTTATTGACTAATGAAATTCCCTTAAAAGTTCATGATAATTTCTTCTATGTACTTATTTACAACAATATAGTGTAGTAACATTTAGGAACATGCTGAAAATGTAGCTGTATTTAAGGCCTGTTTAATTGTCTTGTGCACTGTTCGGGCTTTGACGCGGTTCGATCCTTCATTTTTCATAGAAGACAGTGTTACTGTGTGACTCCTAGGCTGCATTCAGAATATCATACTACTCTTATTGTTTCTGCCACATTAAGATATGGGAAAAATAATGCTAGTTGTATTCTATTTCAAACTCTGCCCTAGATAGTATAGTCATATACTGCACTTCCTAGTGCCTTCTCGTGGTATTATAAAACAAGGACAAAGATGTCAAACATGCAGTGACTGTATATTTGGGTTGTGTTTGTGTGTAGATTTCTGTTATTCAATACAAACTTTTCCCACACACTCATTACTGGGAGTCTGGGAAAAGGAGATGGAAGAATTTGAGGAACCTACAGCTAAAAATAAGCAAAGTAGTAGATATTTAGTGGGATTTGTCTTTTCTGGGTATTTGATGGCTGAGTGTTTCCTGTTAGCGTTTTAAAGCAACCGTGAATATTTTCAGAAAGTAACATCTTCCATTAATAAAGTTAGAGTATTTTGGAATATTAAATTACATTACATGTGTTTAAAACAGTACAGTACAACATGATACTGCATTATATTTGACTTTTTTTTTTTTAAAAGACTTCAGCACATAATATTTAAAAATACCACAATTAAAGGGATAGTTCACCCAAAAATTAAAAATTTGTCACCATTTACTAACCCTCATGTCGTTCCAAACCTGTACGAGTTTCTTTCTTATGCTGAACATAAAAGAAGATATTTTGAAGAATGCTGGTAATCAAACATTTGATGGTTTGATGACCAACAACAGTTTGGTTCTTGAAAATTCTTCAAAATATCTTCTTTTGTGTTCAACCTAAGAAAGAAACTTATACAGGTTTAGCATGAAACAATGACAATTTTCATTTTTGGGTGAACTATTCCTTTAAGTCTATACTCAACTGCTAAAGCTTGTCAAATTTAAGTGTTATGGGAAATGTTCCATTGTCCTTTAGGGCAGGGTGATGCTGGATAAACATCGTATGATTTTTGACTTTTGAATTTTGTTGGTACTTATGTACCAATTACACAGCGTAATGAGGTTCTTTATTGGTCTCGCTCTCTCTCCCTCTGGATTAATGCAAAGTTTAGCATCAGAGTCTCAGTCCTCAAGGGGGTTTATGGGAAGAGGGAGCCCAGAATACTCTCATTCCTTTAATGTGAGAACTTGGGTAAGACTGTGTGTTTAAGGAACAGTTTATCTGTGGGAAGTATTGAAAAAAATATTTGGATGTAAATTTAACTGCAGAAACGCACTGTGTAAACAGACCTTATTCAGATCCACTCTGCCAGAAGTTTATTAGTCTGGACCTGGATGCCCCACCAGCATTATATTAAGAATATGTTTCAGCAAGGAGGGAGGTTTTCAGCCTTAATCAGCTTCCTCCTCTAAAGTTCACATACAGAAGAATAGGCTCATTGCTTCATGACTGATTTGATACAGTAATGACCAACTGACTATTCATTATTCTTTACATAGAGTTTTATGTCTATAATATTATTTGCAACTACGTATTGCTTTATTGCTATTGTTATTCTGTAAATTCAGTCTCTCTATATATACATATATATGTTGTCAACAAATTCCTGGGAAGAGCAGTTTGGCATCAAAATGTGGGAACCACGTATTTAAAGACAGACTGAATGTGGCGGAGTCTCTGTATAAGCGTGTCTCGCTCCCCTCCCCTTTAAGGAAACAATCTTAAACAATATAATTTCCCTCTTACAAGGCACTTGAAAGGAAACTGGCTGGGTTCAAGACACTGAGGCCAAAGAGGTTATTGGCACACTTGAAAGACTGTGCCGTTGCTTCAGTCTCTCTATACTACCGTTGTTGTGTCACGGAATGTAAGTTTAAGAGTTTTTAGGTGAGAATGTAGTAGTGTAAACTTTAAATATGCAGTTTGTTAAAAAAAAAGTTAACATCTATTTTTAGGGCAAAATCTCATCTTGTTATATTTTTTGTAACTTAAATGCTGTATATCAGAGTGCTGCCTTTGTACTTTTGACTGAAATGCCCATAGATATCTAAAGCGCTGTCATCGGAAATCACCCTTAACAGATGAAAGGATAGTACGATTAAGATACCGCTTTCCTCAGCGGACATTCAAACTAATGTTTTATTGTGAATATCAGATTGAGCTGAAGAATGAATGCTGTATCAGATGCAGGTAATCACACTCGCTCAGTCAGTCTCTCTCATAATACATTACTCTACATAATACAGTGAGCTTTTAATACAGTAATACAATAAGCTTTTAATGAAGCAACTCAACGTTCCTTCATTACTAGTTCTAAAGTGACGTTTTCGAATTAGTAACTGAATCTTGGGCTCAGCTGTTAAACTGTCAAACTTTAGATTTGAATCCATGGCGGAAGGAAGTAGTTCTGCACAAAAGAGAGTTTTAAAAGACACTCCGTTGTTGTTTCTTATGTATTTACACACTCGTGCAGTTGAACTGTTGTATAAATGCAATATCACACTCGTAGCCATGCGATATGGCTGTATATCGGCATGCTGTGATTACCTATGGCCGAATTACCTATACAGCCAGCTCAATGTCTTGTTTATTAGCATGTTTTATAGCATGCTATAAATAAAACTTTACCAATGTGATCTGTATGTACTTTGCTAAGTTATCTTAATGAGTTAGTTGAGACTTAATGCTGCTGTAATTCAAAGTAAGTAAAATAACTGATGATTTGTTCATATCAGCCTAACTTAAGCTTATATAAGCCAAACATTTACCTGTTTTTTTAGTTGCTACAAAAAGTGTGTCATGGTTCAGCAAACTGTACATCAGCAGTCTGTATGTGAACATTTCTCAGTGCTATTTCTGTGTCAGTGAAACTTTCAGGAGGAAGGTGGTGAGACCTACTCCCTTCTCCACTTGTTTACCCGAGGAAAGGAGAACAATGTGGGAGTTTTTTTGTGGCAGGGGCATCTGGAGATAGATAGGGGCTGCTAAACAGCCGCACAAACAGTCATCAAGAAGAGAACCATGCTCTTCCGGCCTCTGTTTGTCCTGTCTATTTGAGTCAGCACTGTGGCAGACGGCACAATAAAGCCTGCTAGCTACATAGATGTGGAATTCTGAGTCAGTAGCAATGCAAACAGTGATTCCATATTAATAATATACAGTAAAATTTACTTTTTAGGGTTACATTTAAAATCCTGAAGATAAATCAGCACTGAGGGATGAGTCTTACACTGATTTTTATTTTTTATTTTTTGGCTTCTCCAAAAAATGTATTAATAAAATTGTCTGTCTGCTCTTATACCCCTAAACAGATGGACATGTCTGGAGTACAGTCAAGAAATCTGAAGATGAGCTGTGGGAGCTTTTCCAGAAGAATGGGTGTGTACGCTTAAGAGTGTGATCAGCAATTTAATGCAGCTGACAGCGTGACTGAAATAACTTGATGACATCTGGAAACTAAGAACAGCAAAAGGAGCAACAAGGCTAAGCTTTAGAGATTGGGTTTTGTCATAGGATACTTCTTCACCAGTTCGTTCAAGGCTCTCATTGTGTGTGTCGATGTATTCAAAGACGCTCTCCTGGGAACCATCATAACTGTTTATTCATCAGGCTTTTCCTATTAGTTCCCAGCATGTTAATTGAATAGAGAGAGCTAATATTGATTCGCAGCCAAAATCTGCAAGGTTAGATTAAATTAGATCAGTGAAACACCTATTGAATTTCATATTCAGAATTTAACTGCGTGCCAAAAATAATCCTCAGCTCCTTAGACTGTCAGGATGAATGTCAGGAAGTCGTACAGATTAGGAGCATCGATATTTGAGTTATGGTTTCAACATGTGACATTTAAAGAAATATGTAATTTTTTTATTTATTTACTTATTATTATTGTGAAATATTATATATAATTATATATGTATTTTTTTAATATTACAAAGTGGGTAATAATATACAGTGTGTATGTATATATATATGTATATGTATATATATATATGTATATATATATATAATATATATACAGTTAAACCAAAAATTATTCAGACTCCAGATACAATTTTTTATTTTTTTTAAACTAGTGGGTGCAGGACACTATACTTCATTTACGTAAGTGAGGATAGCAAAATAAAGTAAACTGGGACATATTATACCCAAAAATTCTTCATACAGTGGACTACCAGTAAAATTGATAACAATTTGACCAAAAATTTGATTTGACACTTTGACATGACCATGTTTTGTTACATACGTTTCTATCAAAGTTATCTTACATTATCAAGATGAATTTGTTCTGACACAGTTTAACTCTGAGTTCTTGTCATGTTTTATTACCATATTCTAAACTATAGCCAATAAACTGTGATAATGTAAGAAAGGTTGAAGGTGTCTGAATAAATTTTGGTTTGACTATATATTTCAATTTCAGGCATATTAAAGGCATTTCCATTTATTTAATAATATTTTTTAAACAAAATGTTTGTATATAATTGTCTACATACCTTTAATGGTTGTGGACCAACAGGTGTCTGCTAAAGATCCGACAGGTGTGTGTTTGTCTCTCTGTCAGTCAACTGATGGGTAAACAGTTGGTTGTTTAGTGATGAATCTTGACAGATTCTTGATCGCTCTTCCTCTTTACCTGAGAACACTTCTTGTCTCTTCTTCTTTTATGATGTGCAATTAGTTGCCAGAACTACTTGGCGGGCTGACAGTCACCAAGCCTCAGAGGCCTTCAAACAGCAGAAGCTTCACGTTGATATATGGTTGTGTTCATATGTTCTGTGATTAGAGTGTCTCAGATCAACGATCCTGACTAAACGATCTAGAATAGAGTCAGACTGTTGATGCTTTCTTATTGGTAGGGATGTTAAAGAGCTGAAGGAGGTATGTTGACACCTCAGTGGGAATAAGGTGATTGAACTGCAGTTCTTTTTCTTCCTGTTGTATCTTCCTGACAGGGTCGAGTTGTGGACACAAGGCTGTTTGCAGACAGATCACTTCTTGTTCACTTGTCATCAGTCTATATGATGAAAAAGGACTCTTTATTACGCCGGTTGAAAAAATGTAAGCCGTCTCCTTCAACGATAAAGCTCAGAATTGATGGATGACTCGCTGTGGTTGTTTCTAGCTTTCCACAGTCTCTGGGTTTGAGAACGGAAAGATGAATGTCTTTATAGATGCTCACCTCTGTTGTTTCACCCCAGAATGAATCTTCAGATATGTCTAGTGTAAAATAAACCAATCAATTCAGTCTTCTCTTTAGATGAGTCCTTGGCTTCTCAGTGTCAGGGGACGACAGATAGACTTGCTGATAATCAGAAACAGCTGCTAGCAGGCCGACCACCGTCATGGACGATCTGGAAGTGCCCTCATACTCAAAGGACATGTTAAGAAATACCAACAGAGCAGTACCACCTCCTTTCCCTCCCTTTCCTTCGCCACCTCCTTCTACTCCTCCTCCTCCTCTCCTCTCACAATGCCTGACTGCCGCTCTATTTTAGTTGGAGGAATATCTCCTCATCAGGAAGGAAAGTGAGATTGTATTGAGAAACAATGGGGATTCGACTCAGGCTTGTGGTCTCCTGATTATTATTTTGAGCTCTAGAAGTTTCATGTGACTTGACTGAAAAGTTAACTTATTTTGCTTTCAGTTATGTGCCTCTGACTCAATCGAAACCCAGATATTATTGAAGCTTCAAGCCTGTTTTTATCATAAACTAGCATGTACTCCTATAGAAGGATGATACTCATCCATTATACAGTAGCAACATAGTTTTTTTTTTAGGTTGAGAAATCTTAACATTTAAAGGGATAATTCGCCCAAAAGTGAAAATTCTGTCATTAATTACTCACCCTCATGTCGTTCCAAACCTGTAAGACTTTCGTTCATCTTCAGAACACAAATGAAGATATTTTTTGATGAGATCTGAGAGCTTTCTGACCCTCCCATAGACACCAAGGGTACTACCACGATCAAGGCACAGAAACGTAGTAAGGACATCGGTGGTTCAACCATAATTTTACGAAGCTACGAGAATACTTTTTGGGTGCAAAGAAAACAAAAATAACAACTTTATTCAACAATTCGGCTTTGGAACGACATGAGGGTGAGTAATTAATGACAGAATTTTCATTTTTGGGTGAACTATCCCTTTATATCTGTGGTTTCTAAAATGCCAAACATACACTAAAACATCCGGGATTGGTAAGATTTTTATTGTTTTTTTTAAAGAAGTTTAAAAAATACAGTGAAAACAGTAATATTGTGAAATAATATTAAGCTGTTTTATATTTGAATATGTTTTAAAATATAATTTATTTCTGTGATGCAAAGCTGAATTTTCACCATTCAAATGATCCTTCAGAAATCATAAGAATAAATACATTTCTTCTTATTATTATTATCAATGCTGAAAACAGTTGAGCTGCTTATTATTTTTGTGAAAACCATGATACATTTGTTTCAGGATTCTTTGTTGAACAGAAAATTTAAAAGAACAGCACTTATTTAAAAAAGAAATACTCTGAAACAAATGCATTTACTGTCAGTTTTGATCAGTTTAATGCATCTTTGCAGAACAAAAGTAACTGAAACAGTCTCACTGTCCCCAAGCTTTTGAACACTTTATAAATAAACCAACGTTTTGCATCAGGGTTCATTTGACTCGTATTGTACGCTGAAATTTTGTTTAGAACCAGTTTATCATCAGTGTAATCAAGATTAAGAAAGTCATTAAAAATATCAGTATGATACTATTAAAAGTGCCTTGGGCTCTCTAAAAGAACATGAGGGATTTACTCATCCAACAAAGCCCTTTGATTACAATGTTTCTCACACAACCTTTTAAAAATTAAGATGCTACACGACCAACTCGACAACAAATATCTCTTTTATAATCCTTCACTTTTATATGAGTGATGCAGGCACATGATGCATCCTTAGACATGGTATTGGTAATGGGACATTGAAGAGACCCACCATGTGACCGGACTAGCTTTGGGCCACTGTTCAGTTACATCAGTGTGCAGATTGCTTTCTTTGTTTCAGGTTCTGACACCAGACTCAAGCAACTGAAAGTAAATTATCAGTATAACAAACACAACTAATACAAATTAATGTTGCTTCTGTTCCTTTAACAGGTCTCCAGAGCTGCTCTGGGCGCTGGAACCACTAAAGGAAATGTGTGACTGCGGCACTTGAAGCTGTCATCAACACTGCTGTGATTAACAGCACTCTCTCATCAGCCTTGGTCATACAGACAGTGATAAAATGCCTTTCTCTTCATTTAGCTCTGCCACAGGACTGTGTGAAGAGAATTCTCCATATGCCCAAACCACACTACACCAAATATAAGCCTGAAACAAGGTCAGTGAGAGGTGTAAATGATGATGTAGATCATCGCTATATATTGCTCAAACAGCTAAAGGTCAAAGGAAGTTCTTCTCAGCTCTGCTCACACCTTATGTATTCATTAAATTTAAGAGGATAATGCCACTTAAAAGTGCTAGTCATATCAGTTGTATTTCAACCATCCTTTATTTACCCAGAAGTCATTGCGAGGACCATTGTAAGGATAGTGACCTGCCCTGACCCCTCACATTTTAGACACCTAGACAGTGTTAATCCATCTGATGATCGTGCATGAACAGACAAACTTTTCCTTTATTTATTGCTTTCATGCTTCTGTCCCTCATATTGACCTTTATTGTTGTCCTAACAGCCGAGCGGATTATTATGTAAAAGGCCTCTGCAAACGGCAAACAAAACATAGGCAGTGTTCAAAGTGATATTGCTGGCTTTTCTGAAATGGACAAAAAAAGCAGAGCAACCTCTTGGTGTCTGTCTCCGTCTCCTCTTGTGTTCTGGTGTCAAAGTTTATTTTCGCATTCACCTTTTGGAAACAATGGAGAAAAGATCGCAGCTTTTCACACTCAGCAAAAATCTTTATTGAAATTCTAATTCATCACAATGGTTGTGCTGATACCTTAGACCCTTTCAGATCTGACATTCAGACTCAGCTTTAAGGTTATAGGGGCAAAAGTTTAAAAAATAAAATTTATTTATTTATTTATTTTTGGTTAGAACTTGGTGGCTGTTGAAGTGAGGAGTTGAACAAACTGCCAGTCAGTTGTTATATAGTAGTTACTCACAGTGACCACAAAAAGTATTTAGACATTATAGCCATATTTAAAAGTAAAGGTCTTTGCATTAGAAAAAATATCCAGCCTTGTGGATCCTGCAAACAGATGATGCTAGAGTATTTCTGAGAACTGAGATATTTTAATGGATGAAGGAATAGTTCATACAAGTTCACACAAACTTTGTGATCATTTTCAGCAATATACTGTTTCTTTTTTTCTTCTTTTTTTCAGTTGTTAATGGACAATGTACGCAAACTTATGGTTGAATTGTTTGAGTGTAATTTTTGCACATCTGCTATGTGGCAGTGTGAAAGTACATTTACATTTATGCATTTAGCAGACGCTTTTATCAAAAGCGACTTACATTGCATTCAAGTTACAGTTTTACATTTTTATCAGCTCTTGTAATCATGAAAGTAATCATGATGCTGAAATCACCTCTATCTATTTATACAGGATGCCGTGAAGCTAGCATAGAATGCTAGCAAGTGATAGAGACACCCTTTGCATCAGGGTTATCACCTGAGAGAGAGTGGTCCCTTCTATGATCTGGTGTTAAAGAGAGGTCTGACTCGACCCTGACAGAATCCTGGCTGAGAGAAAGAGCCAGACAACCAGACGTTCATACATGGCAATGAGAGCAGCATGCATACCTGTAAGAAAGTCAGTAATCTGTTGCTTAACTGGATTTAATTGTCAACGACTCTTGAAAGCTAATGTTCATTTACATTTATATTTACTGCCTTAGTCATGCATTAACAACTTTGTAGACAGTTTTATTGACCTTACGTCATTTGCAATTGACCCTTCGCAGTGAGCTTGATTGACAGGCGATCTGACCAATCATAATGCTGAATCTGCCATTTTGTCCGACAAACAAACCAGACAGGAGAGTAGATTAACTTTGGTAGACTTAAACTTGAAAAATGGCATATACTGACGCCTGTCCGCAGTTGAAACAAGATACCTTCTGATTTTAATTTATGTTTATTTCATGCTGTAACTAGTAAATATGAAAAGATGATCGGTTCACGTGCTGCTTGAACTGAAGTTACAATGATCTGTCACAACAGAAACCGGCAATCATTTTTTGAATTTCTTAAAAAATGACAAAATTAGCCACAACACACTAAAATTGGCACAACACAATGGAAACAAGCTGCAACACAATGGAAATGAGCCACAACAACATAATTAGCACAACACAATGGAAACAAGCCACAACACAATGAAACTAGCACAACACAACGGAAACAAGTTGCAACACAACATAATTAGCACAACACAATGGAAACAAGCCGCAACACAACGAAATTAACACAGCACAATGGAAACAAGTTGCAACACAACATAATTAGCACAACATAACGGAAACAAGCCGCAACACAACGAAATTAGCACAGCACAATGGAAACAAGTTGCAACACAACATAATTAGCACAACATAACGGAAACAAGGTGCAACACAACGAAATTAGCACAACACAACGGAAACAAGCCGCAACACAATGCAATTAGCACAACACAATGGAAACAAGCCGCAACACAATGCAATTAGCACAACACAGTGGAAACAAGTTGCAACACAACATAATTAGCACAACACAATGGAAACAAGCCGCAACACAACGAAATTAGCACAGCACAATGGAAACAAACCGCAACACAACACAATTAGCACAACACAACAGAAACAAGCCGAAAACAACAAAATTTGCACAGCACAACGGAAACAAGCCGCAACACAACAAAATTAGCACAACACAACGGAAACAAGCCGAAAACAACAAAATCTGCACAGCACAACGGAAACAAGCCAAAAACAACAAAATTTGCACAGCACAACGGAAACAAGCCGCAACACAACGAAATTTGCACAGCACAACGGAAACAAGCCGCAACACAACGAAATTAGCACAACACAACGGAAACAAGCCGTAACACAATGAAATTAGCACAGCACAATGGAAACAAGTTGCAACACAACAAAATTTGCACAGCACAATGGAAACAAGCCGAAAACAACAAAATTTGCACAGCACAATGGAAACAAGCCGCAACACAACGAAGTTAGCACAACACAATGGAAACAAGCCACAACACAACGAAATTAGCACAACACAACGTAAACAAGCCGAACACAACAAAATTTGCACAGCACAACGGAAACAAGCCGAAAACAACACAATTTGCACAGCACAATGGAAACAAGCCGCAACACAATGAAATTAGCACAACACAATGGAAACAAGCCACAACACAGCGAAATTAGCACAACACAACGTAAACAAGCCGAACACAACAAAATTTGCACAGCACAACGGAAACAAGCCGTAACACAATGAAATTAGCACAGCACAATGGAAACAAGCTGCAACACAACAAAATTAGCACAACACAACGGAAACAAGTCACAACACAACAAAATTAACTCAACACAATGGAAGCAAGCTGCAACACAATGGAAACAAGCCACAACACAGTGAAATTTGCACAATGCAACAAAATTAGTCCTATGCATTGTACTGTGGCGATTTCATTGTGTTGTGTTATTGCACTAGATTTGATTTGACTCCCACCCTGACCCCAGAATGTGATTTTAACCAAGGGGAACCCACTCGCTTCAAGAAAATAGGGTGAATTTCCATTTCATGCCAACTTTAAGCGATGTATGAAGAGCAAGGCTCTCTGAACTCAGTGAACTCTGGTTTGAGCTGATGAGCACGACTGATTGTCAAGATGTTTTTCCCCATTTTTTTTTTTAACCTCCTTTACTTTATCAGGGCCACTGGACTCCAGTCTTCTAGCCTCTCTTTGTGGCTTGTGACCACTCTGCCTTCCGTCTTTCTATTGTATGCCTTTCCTCTTGCTGTACCCTAACCAACGTGTACATGCATAGGATGTCAGGGTTCTGTTGAGTGTGTCATGTGTTCCTGCCACTTGTGTCCTCATTTGGTTTGTTTCCGGTCCTCGTCAGATGTGATTATTAGTTAATTCTGTTCCAGGTGTGTTTGTGTTAATTACCCTGTGTATTTAAGTTGATGCCTGTTCGGTTTCGTGTTGTCTGGTCTACTCGTTACTCCCGGTGTTCCTGTGTGTCTGCCTTGCCTTGTCTTGCCCTGATGTCAATTAAAGACTGTTATTTGAGTTAACGTCCTCGTCCGCTTGTTCCTGTGTCCTCCCTCGTGTGTGCACCGTGACACAGGAAGTCTCATATCCATTTCCTTTGAGTTTGGACAGAACAATTGATTATCTTTTCTCCACCCTTTCTCCTGCCAATTCAGTATTGTAGGTGATGCATTAAAGGCCATGGAAAGCTGGGGCTCTTGGTCAGGGTGTGGTTAGATAGCTGTTTGTCACCATGCTTCCGGGAAATTAACTATTTTAAACCCTAATGCCATGTATATGGACATTTTGTTTTTTGAGTCATTCCGGCTCTTGGAGGTAATCATTTAGCCACACTAATGGATGTTTAGAACCTTTGTTAGAAAGGGTAAATCCAGAAACCAAGAAAGACTGGACAGTGTGCCATTGAAGGTGCAAGATTAGATCTCCAGTGAAAGCTGGAAGTTTATCCACAACAAAGGCTCAACCAAACCCAGTAGTTAAGATGTTAGCCAAGAGTGTTCGCCATTGTATTCAAAGTGGTTGTGCTACTCTAGAAAGTGGCGTACAGAGAAATGTTAAGGATTGTTTAATAATCTCATTTACAGTATCTCTGCAGTAGGCTTCATTCACTCTCCAGTCTCCCACGTGGAATGGAAGTGAACTGAATCAGGTAAATCCTCCTTATTGTAGCTGGTATCTCTGGCATGCACAAAGAACAGAGAAGAGAGAGACCCACATTGGATCCATCAAATGGCTGGCGCTAGAATAGAGATTAATGGGGATTACCATGGAAGAACAAGAGGATGGGCACCACTGTCAAACCATGCAGGAGGTCAGTGTGAGTCTGGAGCAGTATTTAGAAAGAAAATCTACTTTTTACAGATTTAGAAGAGAATGTGATAAATTATGTTATTATTGTTCACAAAAACATTAAGTGAAACCTTGCGGTGTATATATAAAATCCAACCTGATCTCATGTGGGAACTTTTTCACAAGATGCAAAATACATACCGCCATGTATGTTTCGTGACATATTCAAAGTGAAATGTACACTGGGTGGTGCTAAAAGAGTGTTTGGTGTTTTTCCCTGGAACAGATGAACGTACCTATGGTACGTTTTATGTGACGTTGGTTTTGTATGTGTCACCACAGTTCTGACTTGAAATGTCCGTTGAGTGGCGCTATAACTCTAATGCTCTGTGACATTTTAAAATAACGTAACATCTGCACTATACCTAAACCTACCCAATAGTATGAACAAAAGCGAATGTGACGTAAAAACGCAATCGCAAGTATGCTGTTTTAGCTTGTTTTTCGATCTCTCATCTTTCAGCTCATGAGATCAGGTAGGTAAAATCAGTAAAAATACTTAATAGCTCTTCTGGAAAGACCAGTCAATATTCAGTTTTGGATGATAGTCTCTAGAATGGGATGCTAGTGTACTAGTTTTCTCAGCAGGATTCTAAACTAACTTAACTAGCACAAACTCCCATCATAAACCAATGGAAATATCATGTAAATCATTTGGCTACGTAAGCCCACCAGCAAGACCAACACTAGCAAATATAAACCAGCTTAGACCAGAGTTTCAGCAAGGGTTCTTTGATATAAATACAATACTATCCAAGCAAAAGCTACTGTTTATTTAGTAGTCTTCACATCCCAAGTGAGATTAAGTTCCAGTCATTCTAAGTAAAGCTACACTGTCACACTAAACTTGCCTTAGCTATCTGACAACTCCATTTTCGTGTACTGAGAGTGAGAGCACATGGGATGCATCACCCCTATCCCTTTTCCCTGCTAATGGCTAATGATACCTGTATGCTAATGCTAGCCTTTCGCTTTATCCTATGTAGTTTTATAGCTGTCAGCTAAATTGTCCCTCAGGAGCAGGAAACGTGGTGCAACAGCATGTAGGCAGATCGGCGTAAGATAACTTTGTTTGAGGGATGGTCCTATGCTTAGCCATAGCCTGGGGCCTGCTTCATTCGCACAATCTGGGATCATGCCTCAGTGCGCACGTTTAATGGACATAGCGGACTTCATCATGACATCATGCCTTTGTTTGAAATCCCAACACCCATTCACCACTCTGCTGCTGGCTTAGGCTGCCAGCGCCGGCAATATCAACAAGCAGCACCTTTAAATGAAGGCTTCAGGGTCAAGCTAACATGAGGACTGTTTGCTCCAAATTTCTGCATACTCTAATGCAGATGGTGTTGAGATACTTGGGTAGGACTCTGTTTAAAAATCTATGTAAGAGTACTAGGTGTGTCTTACAAAGGTTAAGATAGAATATACGGTTTGTTTACTGTATTGTCAGGCTATATTAATTGCCAAAGAGGTCAGTAGATGCTTAAAACATACAGGTTAAGCTGACCTGCTAGTCTCTGCTTTTCTCCCAGCCTTGTTTTTGCTCATTTTAGAGGGGTTTTGGGCACTTATGAGACTGGGAGACTAGCTGAGACTGTGAGACTAAACCATCTAAGACTAAGCAGGGGTGTCCAATTCTTCTCCTGTGGATTTTAGATCAAACCAGCTCCAAAACATTTGCCTGGAAGTTTCTACAATAGTTAGTCTGGTGATCTTTATTAGCTGGTTCAGGTGTTTAATTTGTATTGGAGCTAAACTCTGCATGACAGTGGCCCTCCAGAAACAGGTTTGGACACCCCTACTTAAAACCATCTTAAGTCTTAGCTGGTTTAAGGTGGTCTACATGGCTGGCCAAGCTGGTCATCAATTGGTTGGCCAGCTAGTCTCCCCCTCTAATAAGTGGCAAAAACCCATCTAAAACCAGCAAAAACAAAGCTGAAAACAACGTTGGAAACAAGTTTGGACACTCCTGTTATATACACACAAAGTATTCATTGTTTTCGGGACATTTAACATTGGTGTCCTGAATGATCATGGTGCATTCACTTAGGCACTGGAAAATCTCAGCCTTCACTGTTGATCCAGTTTTTTTTTTTCTGTTAAAATGATAGTAGAGGGGTATTTTTAGGTGATCTTCCTGCTCTTGTGTTTCATTCTATCTATAGTATATGCAACAGGGTCATTGGGTTTATCCTGTTAGTCTTAGTCTGTAGTAGCTATAAATTTTTTAATACTGACTTGATACATTTCAGGTGTCACTAGTGTTTAATATAAAGAATATATGCAAATGCACTGCCTCCACCCACCAAACACTCACATAACCACCCTCTGAACATCATTTTTCAGTATCAACCAATGGCAACACTTAGTCCATGATGTCATTTCTAAAGTGTCTTCCAGTTGGATGAAAAGTGGTCCACACAGGCTAAAGCATTGTCCAGAGAGGGATTATTGGTTGTGGTTCTGACTGATTAGACTTGACTCTTTTGGTGTTATGTTGCTATAAAATTTGACATACTTGTAAATTTAAATGTTAAATGTTATATATTTACATTTTTTACATCCAAAATTTCCTTTTTATGACTAGTATTGTAAAGTATGTGAAAAATAAAACTGGTTCCAGTGTACATTGGTTTCATGATAACATGGTGTTTTATAGCCATGTCCTGATGCATCGTCACATGAAGAAAAAAACGACTCCCGCCAGATCACACAGTATTATCCATGCATGATAAAATAAAATAATGTTTGCATGTTTAAATGTTTGGTTGATTGGGATTTACTTTTAAAGAAGTTAGTTCATATTAGTTTGTTACTAACTTTCAAGCTTTCAAAAAGAAAAAGAACAGATCTATCATTATGATGTGACCACTTTATCTGATGGGTTTAGCATTAGCCTTATGTCCATAAAAACTGACATGAACAAATGAGTAAAACCCACCTTACCACTTCCTGTGATTCAAAGAACCAATGTTTCTGAGAAATGTAACCAGGGTTTCTAATAGCTGATTGATAACGCTGCTAGTTCAAACTCAAACGACACTGTACTAAAAAATGTATGCTCAGAATCATGCACCATGTCAAGTTTAAAGTTTTAAAATTGCCCTTTTCCCAATGCCAGTGTCACATACATTCCCATTTGTGTTTGTGAATCCTATTGTGCTACGCGTAACCATGCGTCGCCCTCTGAATAAAGGCTGTCTGGCTCCCAGCTTAAATATTGCAGCAAACTAAAAACCAACCATCAGACTGGATTCATTCA
>JAFVLL020016635.1:0-17845 GCA_021397915.2 Tor tambroides
AAATTGAAAAAACATAAAAACCCACAAAGCATAGCACTCCACCTGTGGGCTGCCGATGTTTCATCAAACATTCAGAGCAGTGACCATGCCAAAACTCTCATTAAACAAGTCCATGCTAGAGTAACTAAAGATAGCTTCATAAAACACTTGCACATAAATCGCTTGGGGGAAAATTAAATCACTCAGGTAGTCGTGCCAATTCTTACACCAGAAGAACAAAAGATAGAAACAAAGAGGCAACAAAATTATGCTTTAATTATGATATCGTCAAAGCAGAAATGTTATGACCGCAGACCACAGCATGGTATCTCTTTCTGTTTAGCCACAATTGGTGGCTCCTTTGTTCATCTTATTTACGTACCTCTGGAAGGCGTGGCAGTTTGATGAATGAAATGAAAGAGGTAGATTCCGTGACAGGACACTGCACGGACAAGGAGTGTTGCCGTTGACTGGGTCACAAACATTGTGGGGCTGGAGTCATGCCAGGTCAGGGCTCAATATCAAAAAAGCTAGTGGAGGAAAACAAGTATATTATATAAAGGGTAAGTAATGTACAGTGTCTAGTTGACACAGGTTCAGAAACTTCCTTTAGTGATTCATCTACATGGAAAGAATATACTACCTGTCATGTAATTGCTCATTTTCACTAATATCTCCTGCTAATTTGACACCTGGTGACCTGGTTAAACATAACTGACTGTACTATCTGCTAATTTTCTGCTCCATACATAAACTGTGTACGGGAATAAACATCTGCTTCTGTTCATTCTAATAAAAACAGGCGTCTGGATGCCAACCTGATTATGGAGGTACCAGCAAGGACCCTCTCGGGTATGCGGTCCCTGCGGCACTTGTGGCTTGATGACAATGCCCTGACAGAGATCCCAGTAAGCGCCCTCAATGACCTATCTTCGCTCCAGGCTATGACCCTTGCCCTAAACCGCATCACCCACATCCCAGACTATGCCTTCAGGAACCTTTCAAACCTGGTTGTGCTGTACGTATCTACTTCCACACAACGTGAATAAACCAAGTAGGATGTATTCCTGGATCAACTTGTTTAATAGCTAACCTCAACATATATCTAGTCCTTTCAATCAGATGAGAAATGTAGGAGTGTTCTTAAAAGGAAATGTCACCCAAAACTGAAAATTCTGTCATTAATTACTCACCCTCATGTCATTCCAAACCCGTAAAACCTTCGTTCTTCGGAACAGAAATTAAGATATTTTTGATGAAATCCAAGAGCTTTCTGATTCTGACTAGACAGCAACGCAGCTGACACATTCAGGGCCCAGAAAGGTAGTAAGGACATCGTTAGTGGTTCAACCGCAATTTTATGAAGCTACGAGAACACTTTTTGTGCGCAAAGAAAACAAAAATAACAACTTTTGTTATTCCATAATTTCTTCTCTTCCGTGTCAGTCTCTGCCGCACGTTCACAAGAGTACAACGACGCACGTGACATGAGGGTGAGTGATGAAAGACAGAATTTTCATTTTTGGGTGAACTAACTCTTTAAAGCCCCTAACCCCAATCTTAAATGTTTTACCCTAACCCTTGATCTATTTGACTAAATCACACTAACTATAGAGCTTGTGTCAGTATGAGGAAGGGAAGCCATGAAATAAGAGGAAGTTGGAACGCATGTCTTGGTTTGACACTACACCACAAGAATCTTAAACTCTTTCAATCACAAAGCAGTGAAATGATAGTGTGGATTAATTTTATATCTCATCCGCCACCGGTTTACGTTCATTTGAAGCAACGTACACAGCCAAGCAGATGTCATTCCTGGGGTATGTTTTGATGTTTACTATAATCCTAATGAATGTTTTCATGTTTAGGCATCTTCATAACAACATGATCCGGACCCTCGGACAGAACTGCTTTGAGGGACTGCACAGCCTCGAAACTCTGTAAGTAAGATCGTCCCTTCATGAAAGATTAAAAACATGAAAGCATTTCCTGTTTTTAATGCAAACAAACCCTGATCTGTTATTTGATTTTGGCGTCCTCGTGGAATCATTATGGAAGGGGCTGCGCCTATAAATATAAATCAAAATTACTAGCAAACTCGCCTGACTCTACTTATGCTCAGTGGTTCAGCTTTGTATGAACTATAAACAAATCATTCTTTACACAATACTTCTGCTGTTGAGATACGCACATGTTAATTGCAGTACCTTGTTTTCTAAAAAACACTCTTACCTCTCATTAAAATTAAAGAATGAATGTATGGCAGTCTTTCATTTTCTGTGATAGAAACAACAATGATGTCCTGACAGTGACTTCAGTGTTGGGTGATTTCTTTAGTGTTCCATACAAAAGTATATGTGTAAGCAGTGTGGACACTATACAGTGATTTTTAGGGGACCTTTGTGGTTTTAGTTATGTGGCTGATTTTGGTATCACAGGCTACAATTTTATTTAATTTTTTTATATGTTTCCATTTGTCCTTTAGCTTCATATATTCAGCATAGGGTCATTAAATTGAGTGGGGAATGTAATGGTATTTAATTTCCATAATGTAGCAATCTGATTTCAAGACAATATTTTCTTGTCTGAATACTTATGTGTGATTATGCATTATATCACTACCCATGTTAAAGTGTTAAAGGTGGTTGAATTTATATTATATATTTTATATAATTTTACATTAACTTGAATGCAATTTACCTGAGAGTCTGCATGTTAAAACATACAAAAAAATAATATTAATATGAGTATGAAAAAATTAATATACTAGTAAAAATACAGTTAAGAACATCATGATTTTATGGCTACTGGCTACAATTTTCATATCATAGCTAAACAAGAGTGCACGTTCTCTGCTGGAATTCGGGCTATATACAGTAACTTATACATTGCTGAACATGGTAGATTAAGATCAAATGTTAAATAGGCTCAATAAATACACTAGAAATGCTATTAAAATTCATGAGAAACTTTGAAGGGGGCTTACGAACCAGAGCCAATGCATATTTGTAATGTAATGTATGAAAGACATTACATAGACCATGCTATGAAAGTTTGGCTTTAAAAGAATAAGCATATGCTGAAGTCACGGTGGTCTCCAGGATACCGAGAGGTTCACACCTGCTTTTTAACAGCCTGCTGAAGTGCTAAAGATGACGTTTTCCTCTTTACGAGAAGGATTTCAGTCTTGAGAATTGCACACACTGAACTGAAACACTTCATTTGAAAGCAATCACTGAGAAACCGTGCGCTGAAACTCTCCCGTGGCGATTCTGTGGCTTGATAAATTTGGCTTTTGGAAGGAGATTTGTTTCAAGGAGAAAATATTTAAGCTCTTGAAAACGACAAAAATGATACAAGGCTAGAGTGATAGGAAAATTAGTTGTGATACTATAGGAAGTGATTCCCAATCAGGATGTGCATAAGCAGGTTTCTTGCTTTGTTAAAACAGAATGATATACTGAATATTATAGCATAATAATGTAATAAAACTAGATGAAGTTGGACTAAATATATATATGTAAAGCATGTATGCATTACAATTAAAAATTCCACAGAAACTCCCAGAAACTCTAATATGTAGTCATGTTGCATATTGAATGACATTTTAATTACCGTTATAATGATGGCTAAGCAAGAAACTAATCTTCCTGAGGCAAATATTCTTATATGTAACATGACACACTGGAAGAAATCATGCCAGCTGTCTCAGTTCAGTTGCACATGTGTGTTTGGGAAGTGTTGAGCTTCTTGAAACAACAGATGGAAACATGTTTGCCTTCTTTAGGAGGTCTCAGACATCTTTTCATGGGACAATGTGCATCTTTTTATTGATGCTACTGTAATCCTCATCACTGTAATTATCTCTGAAAACGCATTCAAAACCATCAGACAAAGTGGCCACCACAATGTTGTTTTGTTATGATGCCTGATGATTTAGCTTTCAAACAAACTTCTGCGTGGTTTGACGAATTGTAAATCGAGGTAACTGACAGCTCCCGTTCTAAACAATGAGGTCTTCCCAGGAAATGAAAGGCATTCCTCTTCTCTGCTATATCAAATTAATGTCTCCAAACAAGACTGACGGATGTTCTAAACAAAACCAGGATGTAGACATGGCAGAACCACGCAGCATGGCTCACCCACAGCAGCGTGTTCCCAGTCTCTCCATATGCAGCCCGTTTTATAGGCCGCAAGCGCAAGTGGATTTCCATGCAGTGTTTGAAGAAAATTACTTAAACACTTACATGACTCACTAGAAGTGAGCGAACTAATGAATAAAGAGATGTTGATTCACATTCATATAATCTAAAGGGCTCATGTTGTTTAAAAGCGTTGCTTTTAAAAATAAAGTTTCTTTATTGGTATTGACGGTTCCATGAAGAACGTTCACCATCCATGGAACTTTTCCATTCCACAAGAGATTTTTCTTAGTGGAAAAAGGTTATTTGAATTATTGAAGTGTTCGTCACACTATGAAACACTGGTTCTTTTAAAGAAAGGTTATTTGGGGCACTAAAAATGGTTATTCTATATAGCATCACTGTGAAAACCCCCTTTTGGTATCTTTATTTTTAACGTTTACAAGTAATCCATTCATAGGTTGATGCCTCTAAGGTGCATCCCAACCAGCCCGCCAATAATGGTTCAACCAATGGCATGAGTTTGGGGCGTAGCTATTTTTGTGTTTGAAAATGTGTTATTTTTGCAATTTTGTTGGTGATGCTAATGGTGCAGAAATACTTCAGCTTTAAGCGAATTTGTCATATATCAAGAATATTTTTTCTTTTCACCTCAAACTTAGGCCACGTTCGTTTTAACACTCTTGTGCAACACAGACACACTCACGCACATATAGACACACACATGCACACCCACACACTGGAATTAAGCAAGTGCTTCGCCCATTCTGGATGCCGGCCAACACGGGTCCACCCCATTCACCAAGCTTACTTCAAACGCACTGGCTACCTGCCAGAAATGGGGTTTTTTCCCCTTTAAAAAAACTAAAATATATAAACATTTGGACTGTTTTGAAAGCGTACACTTAACACTAAGGGATAAGACATATAATTATGGGTATGAAGAGACACATTGAGCATTGGGTATTGTAACTGTGGGGAGCGGACGATATGACTAAGACCTGGGCCTTCACGAGGGGATACAGGGCCAAAGGCACCTATTAATGCCGCCCAGTTGACTTTACTGGGCAAAAAGGAGGGTTTGTGGAAAAAAAAGTCTCCTGTTCAATTATAGGATTTTCCCAATAATTATTCTCTGAAAAACTCCAAAAGAATCGGAGATGAAAAGGAACGCTGAGATCCAAGAAAAACAACATGCAAACTATGGCCATAAACACATTGTTCTTGCACCTGCGTGTAAAGGCCGCTCGCCCTTAGCAACCGCTCGTGTTTTGGTTCAAGCGCGGTTTTTGGACGCAGGTTTCCTAGAAGGCTAATGAAATGCATACAACAAAAATAATGTATGCAGAGGAGAGGCCACGTCATGTCAGATTAGCTTAGAACAGCTGTCTTGGTCTCCAAGGAGCGGCCAACACGGAAAACCCGCAAGGTCACGGGGAGGGATTTTGACTGATTGGAACCACAGTTCTTAAGTGTTTGCTTATGTTACAGACACGTAGGATGAAAGATCAAATAAAAACGTCAAAACAGTTGGGCTAATATGTGACGAGACCGCTAATTGTTGCTCGAAAGGTGGTCTCATGCAAGACACAACTTAGACATAGCTGTACTTATTAAGTCCTAAACATTTGCACGTACAAGATCTTTTTCTCTTAGCTTGTGTTTAACAAAGTTCTTCTGCTCTCATGGTTGGTCTCCTTTCTCTAGGGAACTGAACTTCAATGACCTTCAAGAGTTCCCCGTGGCCATTCGCACACTCGCCAAGCTTCAGGAACTGTAAGTAACCGAGACTAACTTACCCGGCATACATGCGTCAGTGTGCTTCCTTTAAAGTGGACCGCTTGGCCTGGCCTCGTGCTCCTTGTAAATCCCGCTTAGTCCCTAGAATGTGGTTCTCAAGCACAAGTCTCCTGAAAAAAGCAGATGCTTGGAGATGAGCTCTTAAGTCCTTCCTTCTCAAGTATCCTAAAGTGTTTTTTGCCTGCGGGACTGCCTCCTGACAGGTGTTTCTGTAAGATACAAAGGATGTTTACATGGGCAAATGTGAATTGACGCAACCAAATGGCTCACATGTGTGCTTATAGAGGAGTTTGAGATAAAATGCAACTGGACTCGATTGTCCAAGGTGATGAATTAATTTTCGGGCACCCAAAAAGGACCTTATAGCCTTGTTTATTTAACATGCGTAATTATTTTAGACTGTTTAGAATTTTCGGATTACAATTTGCTGGCAACGTGTGTGCCATAAATTCACTTTAGCATGTTATATTCATAGTGGCGGCAGATGATGATGAATTATAAGCTGTTGCAATAGTTGAATGTGCGGCCACTCCGAATAGCACGTCAGCGCTACAATTTATAGGCTATACGGAACAGATGCAGTTAGCAAAAGCACTCCGCAAAGCTGGTCTTGATCGCTGGATTTCCTCATCTCATAGCGGATTATGTTCAAGTGTGCAGATGGTCATATTCTCACTCTCCATGCGTCTTACAGGGGTTTCCACAACAACAACATTAAGGTCATTCCCGAGAGAGCGTTTGTGGGGAACCCACTTCTGCAGACCATGTGAGTATCTTGTCTCAGCAACGACAGTAAAGAGCTTCTCTGTTGACTAAACATGCCTCACTGTGTGATAGAAAGACATGTTATAAACGTCTGTTTATCTCAGCCAACGGACCAGGAAATGTGTGACAAATATTTGGGTCGTTTTACAAACGGGTGCCTTTTTTGCCCTCTTTTACAAGTTTAAATATGTGCAAATGGTATGTGTAAATAACACATCAACAAAATGCAGTTTTATTTTTACATTTATTTGTTCTCCCTAGTAGCAAATGTATTAAGTTGCATTCAACAAAATGGACATGGAAATATGTAAAAGGTGTAATTTTATATATTGAACCATATTTATTTTTTTAGCAAAAATTATGATGGTAAAAAGGCTGGCATTAAATATTTTTAAAAATAGAAAGAGAGAAAGCAAAATTAGTTTTATTTTGTCTATTTTTGTCTATATGATTAGATTTTCATTGACAATGTGTTTAAATTTTTTTTAAACCTTTTTAATGTTTTTTAAGAGTGTTTCCAGTTCACATGTCAATCCTGTTACCAACATAACTACCTATTATTAAAGTAATGTAATATTCCATAGATTAAATAAATAAAAAAACACATTTTTCACACTCTACCCCTATTAGAAAATATGTAAATTTCTTATTGACAAAAATGGACATAAATGTATGTCAAAAGATGTCATTCAATCTACTGAACAGTAGCCTACTTTTTAAAAAAATATGTGATAGTTATGATAGTAACAGAGTTGGCATAAAATTATTTTAATTAAAAAAAGGAAAGATAAATGAGCAAAATGAGCTCTATTTTGTCTATATTACCTCTGTTTAAATATGGTGAAAAAGGTATCTGGTTATGTCAACCCTGTTACGAAATTATTTGGTTTTACATTTCAGCCCTGTTACCAAGATTTTGAATAGCAAAAAACTGATTTTTTTTGTCGTCATAAATAGTTTGAAGAAATAGCAGCATTACACTAAAAGATCTCAGTAGCTAAATGAATGATCAACCCTGTTACTGTACAGTTCAACAAATATTATATCTCAGCATACAGCATATTAGGTTTTATTAATTTAGATTTAATTTAAATATGGCACTGTGTCATTTATTAACGCTTAAATACAATCTTTCCTGAAAAAATGTAAATATCCTTGTCAAAATGGAACAGGCACTCATTTAGAATGATCTATCCAATTTCTTTTTCTTCTCTATTCAGTCATTTCTACGAGAATCCCATTCAGTTTGTTGGCAGATCAGCATTTCAGTTCTTGCCAAAGTTACACACGCTGTAAGTACAAGTCTATGTGTGAAATGATAACATACACATGATTAAACAGAGCAGTTTGGCTTCCGATAAGGCACCTCTAAAGTACCAGTTGGCAAATGTGTATAATTTCCATTTCATCATTGCTTTCATTTTGATGAATACTGCAATCTTGCTCGCCTCTTGCCATCACGTCTCTCATAAGTAAACATTAAACTAGTAATTTGTCTCCAAAAAACAGCACGATTCAATTATATCCTCATAAATGCAAAAATATGAGATTTAGCTTTTCAAAAAACTAATAAAAAGTAATTTATCTCTCTCCAATTACACAGTGCATAAGAATGCTGTGAGAGTCTATTCAGCCTTCATTATTGTGATATGAAGTCTTCCGTTGTTGATTTTGGGTAGTGTTGTGAGTGTAATCAAAATGATGGCATCAAGTGGAATAATATTGCCTCTAGATGATGGAGAGCTAAGTGGGTACGGTAACAGTAGACATCCATGTGGTTTTGCTGGACGACATCTTCATTAGCAGAACGATCCTCACTAATGAGTCTATCTAATCTCGTTTTAGCTCTTTGAACGGGGCCACTGAGATCCGAGAGTTTCCAGATTTGAAAGGAACCACCAGCCTGCAAGTTCTGTGAGTCTGAGATCAAATGTCCCCATTTCATGCAGGATCAGTTTCACTTAAGAGATTTCCAGAAGTTCTTCCCACCGATGAGGACAAAGGAATAACCGTTGACAAAATAGAGATGCTTTTACTGAACTCACCATGTCAGCGAGTTTTGTACAAGGTCAAAAATGATGCAGGGCAAAGGCATACTGAACCGTGCACTTATGTTTATTAGTGAATGATCGGTTAATGTAAAGCCCTGTATATAATTACTGATCCTAAAGGAGAGTTAAACCATTCATTAGCGTTAAAGGAGAAGGCTTTTCAAAGGGGTTTTGGTTGTGCACAAATCTCTGTCTATGGGCTGGTTGGGATGCTCAAATGAAAAATTTTTTGATAATGCCATTGTTTATTAACAATTTTAAGAGAAATCATTACATCTTTACCAATACAGCTTGGATCGAAAGCTACATTTTTCGAGAAAAACTTCACTGCGCCTTGTATTTCCCTACAGGTCTGAAACGCACTAAAAGATACACTTTTTTAATCAGTTTTAATAAGATTTGTCTTATTTCCAATAAAAAGAAAATGTCTGGACACCCTTAAAATGAGATGTATTTTGAGACTCTTGAATACTCTATTCACATCAGCAAAAATTGTTTTAGGGATGAATCTCAATTTCTTAATTTTTCTTAATCTTTTGCAGTGCATGCACATTCTGTTTTTTGTCTCCTGTTTGGCACACACACACACATTCAGTGCAAACCCTTCTCTTTGATTTTCTCTCAGTACGCTGACCCGAGCTGGACTGACCGGCCTGCCATATGATCTCTGCCACCTGCTGCCTAAATTAAGAGTGCTGTGAGTTTCCAAACACAAATACGCACCTGCAACACACAAACCCATTCGGAAGCTCATCTCTAAACCATTCCTAAAGATGCGAGCTGGCAAAGGGAGTTCAAATTCATCCTGAGGGATTTGATGTAGCCAAAGTTTCAAGGAGTTCCTAAAAGCCTCTTTTAACATGAACTTCAAAACACATCAGCAGGCAGATATTTAGCCAACTTTACAAAGAGAGCAATGTGATCAAAAGTTTAAAAATTAAGTAATTTTTCGATCAAGCAATTTTTACTTTTTTACTTTGCTTTAATCACTGTTTAAGATGGATAAGAGCAACCACTTAAAGGTGGGCAAGTTCAGTTAGAGAAACCCCTGCGGGAAGAGTGAAACTTTATGTAACTGTTCAAATGAAGAATTTGACCTCTGGGGAAAGTAGCTGCTTAACATGCCATTCTCTCTCTATATATTCACTTCTTCTCTCTCCAAGGTTTCTTCTTGCATAAACACTTCAATACACTAATTAGGAAAAAATAAAGACAAAAACAAATACTAAAAGAAATGTAACTAGGATGGTAAAATATAATGTAATTCTATAAATAACATTAAGAAATGTTTACATGTTTGTTCAAAAACAGTATAAGGGAGAGATGGTGCATTTGTAGAAAAATGGCAGAATTGTAACCCTCATGTGAGATCACGCTAATTTGAACTAAAGAAGCTGGTCATTTTACATTCAATTAGATAGCTCTATGAGAAATGACTTGACTCAGTTTGGACATAATGGGAAATGCATAGCATAATCATTGAGACTTATTGTGCAAGTCTGTAATTTTTGTATTACAAGTGTCAGAACTGCTAAAATAATGGTTGTGTGGAAGAAAAAAAAAAGTTTACATTTTTTAAACAGGCACAGAACAATTATTCTAAGTGGGTGTTTTCAACTAAAAAATAGAAAAATCTGGCCGTTCATTTACACGATAACGTTGTTTTTGGGGCCTGACAATGCTAACTTTTAAATTGCAAGTTTTTGAAATTTGCGGTATTGGTATTGTCTCCACGTGAACTACAAAAACATGAATTTGTGAAAACTGTGACTTGTTGTGCATGTGTATTACATGTTCAATCTATAGGTATGTATGCAGACAAATAGTGTTTCTTTAAAAAAAGTGATATCGCCAACTGCTGGCCTTGGCCTGGCATGCATAATATAGCATTTTAGCTGTTTTGGCTGATCCGTGTGAACGGAGATCATTTTTGACAACATTGTCATCTGTACGTGAAAAATTCCTAAAACTGTACTGTTTTTAATACATCACTGTCGTGTAAATGTACCCTTACATCAAAACTGATTATACAATAATTCATGCTTTTTAAGATAAAGATGTCTTGTCTTGTTAAGAAAGAATCTTCCATTTACAGAGAGTCTATATGTGTTTTGTTTCAGGGAGCTGTCGCACAATGTCATCGAAGAGCTGCCGAGTTTCTACCACTGTGCCTCTCTTCAGGAGATGTGAGTTCAGGCGTCTCTCTCTCTCTCTCTAGTGAAACGGGAATACAGTATTATCACTAACATATCTATGATAACTCTAAGAGCCCTAAATAACCCACATAGTACTTGACAAATGACAGTCATTACTGTAGCAATCCATCAGTGTCCATATTTGGGAAGCTTTCAAGTGTGTTCATGATGTCTGCCATAGTGTGTGTGTGTGTGTATGTGTGTATGTGTGATGCAGTAATACCAGTTCTTTTGTTTTGACTCGACAGAGGCCTGCAGCATAATCTGATCAAACAGATTGAGATGAACACATTCCAACAGCTCAGCTCTCTGCGTTCACTGTGAGTACTGTACACATGCTCATCTTCGGCTGGCCGTAAGCGTTACGTTGAAAAAGCCTCTATTTGGCGTTTTTCTAATTTAATACACATTTCCAATACAAATTTTATGTGACCCTAGACCACAAAACCAAGCATAAGGGTCAATTTTTTCGAAATTGAGATTTATACATCACCTGAAAGCTGATGTATGGTTTGTTAGGATCGGACAATATTTGGCCGATATACAGCTATTTGAAAATCTGGAATCTGAGGGTGCAAAAAATCAAAATATTGAGAAAATCGCTTTTCAATTTGTCCAAATGAAGTTCTTAGCAATGCATTTTACTGATCAAAAATGAAGTTTTGATACCTTTACAGTAGGAAATTTACAAAATATCTTCATGGAACATGATATTTACTTAATGTCCAAATGATTTTTGGCATAAAAGAAAAATCAATAATTTTGACCCATACAATGCATTTTTGGCTATTGCTACAAATATACCCCAGTGACTTAAGACTGGTTTTGTGGTCCATGGTCACATATTAGCAGAGCAGTTTGAGTGAACAATTTCATTGTCAAAACCCCCTTTTGCTTTAATGACAGAAGCATTCAAACTACATGATTTATTTGAAAAATCAAGTTCCTATAATCAATTACTGACTTTGATTACTGACCTAAAAATAATTAAATGAATCTTAAATATTTATTTTTTAGCTTTTTCAAAATGTAACATTTATATTTTTTATTTAAATTTTCTAAGTTATCCCTACTGTATATATAGAATTTTGGGGAATATTGATATTGTGGCAAGAGCATGCACACTGTTTTTAACTGAAGCATAGAAAAAAAAAAAAGAAAAAGTATTGGCTCACCAATACTTCCCCCTAGAGGCCAAGACATTCTACACAAATTAACCGTAAACATCTGGCACAAACAAAAAGCAGAAAATCACATGCTAAAACTTAAAATAATTATTATTGTTAAAAGAATTTGAGCCCAAGACTGTTTTCAGATATCAGATCTTGAGAATAATGAAATATTTAATATTGGCTGTCAAGATCTGAGCAAAAACATTTCTGTTTTACTGAGAAAATGAGAAATGACAGATGCATGGATAAGTAAATGATTTCACATTTCAGGGATCTAAGCTGGAACAGGATCAACACTATCCACCCTGATGCCTTTTCCTCTCTTCAGTCACTTATTAAACTGTAAGTATAATTCATGCAAATCAGGGGCAGTGCATATCATTGGATTTAGCAGTGAAGATAAAGATTACACACCTCAGAGTCTAGATGTCTGTGTAGTCATACAAAAACTGTTATTAAACTGTGACTTGGCACAACCAAAGAGATTCCATGATGCACACTTTGGAGTTTTTGTCATCTGAGCAATGCTTTGTTTGGTTCAAAGTGAAAAGACTGTGGTTGTAATCACGGTTAAAAGCTCAGCACAACGGTGAAGACGTGCGTCGTCAGTCACAGGCGATTAAATGCAAGCAGCATTAGGTGAAGAATGTGATGAATGAATGAGGAAGACCGATAAAGAGTGACAGAGTGTGGCAGCGGTGCATGAGTAGAGCGTCATACCCGAGTAGATACTGCAACAGTTATAAACCTCTAGTTTTCCTTGTGAAAAATCACTAGCAAACAACATGCACGGAAAAGTCAAATCACTGGTAAAGAAGTCAAAACCAGCAGGATTTGTTGACAGCTCTGGGCTCAATACAAGTACAGCTCTATCGACAGCATATACGGCATGCTGTTGATTACCACAGAAAATAATTTTGACTCGTCCCTCAATTGTAAAAACAAGCAAAAATTATTTTCTGCGGTAATAAACAGCATGCCGCAGATGCTGTCGATAGAGCTTAACTTGTATTGAACCTGGAACATGCAGAGTTTTATTTAAACTGACACATTCTAGCTTTCATCAGGGTTAAAAGTTCAAGGCCTGTGTGCCAAAAGATGTCAGTTTAAATAAAACTTTCTCCAATCAAGACATGCTGTTGCATTTACGCTCTGTTAAGTATTTGTAAAGTGTCCACAAAAGGTTTTTGGACCTAAAATGTTTGAATTCCAAAATATTAGCAAAATATTAAATCAAGTTGCATTTATTTTACATTTAAAAAAAAAAGTGGAATGGAAATATATTGGATATATTTCCAGATGTCAGTTTAAAACATTTATATTTAATGTGATGAACTGTATATGTGGTTCCTCTGGTAAGACACCTGTGTGAACTTGAGGAGAACTGACTTCATACATCCACTAAAATCATTGACACACCAGCTGATTACAAGTAACTACAAAAATGGGATGGTTCAGAGCAGTGTTAATTTCCTCAACGAAGACGACGACGAAAAATATTCGTCAACGAACATTTTTTCTGTGACTAAGACGAGACGTTGACGAGCTAAAACTAATAGCTGATGATAAAAACTATGACGAAATTTATACCGCGTCTTCGTTAACGAGACGAGACGGGACTAAAATGTTATTTGAAGACTACCAGACAAGTTAACTGTCTTGTCTTTCAAAATGTGCGTCTCTGTCATTGGATAAGGGGCGTTTGCATATCTAGTCTCAGTATGGCAGCCGCAGTGGACGGATAGGCTACCAAAACGCGAACTAGCCATCTGAAACAATGGCCTCAGCACCCGAAGGGTTGGGGCCTGGGTGACCAGACGTCCCGTTTTTCCCGGGAGTCACAATTCGTTGTCGATTAACTTAAAGTTAGCGAAGGCGGGATAGGCGGAATCGCGCTGATAGAAGTGCTCTCTCTCGCGCGCGCACGCTCCACTTCTTCAGTTCTCATACAGCACGCGATCAGTTCTCAGCGCTCAAGTACACATACAGCAGTCCACACGTCTATCGTGTAGAGTCAGAGTATCTCACGTAAATACAGTCGGTTAAGTGAGCGTAAACAGGTGGGTGAAAACTGAATGTGCGTCAGTACTACATGCATAACTTCCGTCTTAAATGGACAGCATTCCTAATTATCTGTCATCAATGTTAACGAACAAAAGATGTTAAATAAATGTATACTTAAGTAAACCTACTGTATCTGAAAAATGAGTTTAATTTGTATCTCTACCAGAAAATGAAAATGTATTCCAGTTTTTCCAAATTCAATCCTTGATTCAAATTTCTCATAAGCTTAAATGATTTGGTCTAAAGAGAGAAGAATTGATGACTATTTTTGTTTGAATACTACATATAAAATAGCTACCAAAATAAATGTTGGTACTGCAGTTTGACTAAAAGTAATGACTAAAAGTTGACGAAAATGCAATGACTTTTCGTCGACTAAAACTAGACTAAAACTATGAAAGACTCAAATGACTAAAATGTGACTAAGACTATTAAGCATTTTCGTCTCAAGATACAGACTAAGACTAAATCAGAAATGCCTGCCAAAATTAACACTGGTTCAGTGTGATGTCTGATGGGGTAACTAATTTCACTTTTATAAATGCTAGAACCTCATGATTCTACAACTATGATTTCCAACTGACGATCCCCAAAACACAATGTTGGCAAATGTTTAAACTAGATCTTCTATCTCCATCCAGAGATCTCACTGGGAACCGATTGAGCAGTCTCCCGCTCACTGGGCTGACAAGTCTCACTCATCTTAAACTGAAAGGAAACATGGCACTCTCGCGTTCCTTCAGAGAGGAAGACCTCCCCAACATAAGGTACATTTGTGGTAACCAATAATCCCAAAAAGTCAATCAACTCCCGCACAACAACAGATTAAAACACTTTCATGTTAAACCATCAAAGAAAATTCACAAGTGTATGTGGTTATTAATTCCCACAACACAAATGCCTTGAATAGCTCAAAAACACATGAAGGTTTTGCTTTGTTTTCAGAGAAACGTTCAACTGTTTATAGAATTGACAGTTTCAAGATAATCTGTTGCTCAAGGAACATTCTGTTCAGTGGTATGAATAAACGGTTTCTGTTTGTTAAGTTTCCTAGAATATATGGCTCAAAGCAAATCATCTGACAAGCGGAAAAATTATTTCAAGATACCTCAATATTCGCAATACAGAGAGGCTGTTGTAAATACCCGGTCCCGATTCATCAACTGCTCAGGGCTTTGAAGACACTCCAGAACTTCTGAAGACTAAATTAAGTACTTGCGTGATTTGATTAGCACCTCAAAAAATGGGAGATTTCAAGTATTACCGTTTCCCAAAAGCAACTGATTAAGCAAAAGCAAATGAAAGAGAATCACGGTTTCAACTGTGACCCAAATACACATAAAATAGTCCTCGCGGTTAGATGTATTGCTAGTTTACTTCATGCATCATTTGCAGATTGATGAATCATTCTTTCTCTGATTTCTTCCTCTGAAATGGGATCTTTTATAGTTTTCATATTTCCTCAAACTGATGCAATATGCACTTATTTTTAATGTTCAAACTCCATTTGGCACAACTGAAGAAACAACTGATATAAACAAAATTTTATACATGGTGTCACTATTGTTGAAACAGGGTCATTGAGATGCCATATGCCTATCAGTGCTGTGTTTTTGGAGCCTGCAACAGCTACAAAGCAGCCAGCCAGTGGGAAGAACAGATGGGCAGTGAAGAAGAAGATCTCCAGAAGAAAGCACTGTCCTTGTTCCCCATTCACACCGACAACAACTGTAAGTCCTACAACTTCACTAGGCCATCCTACAGATCTGGGAACATTAAACAATTTTGTAACTGTAAAAAAGGGTTGCTTTACCATTTTACATATTACAATTGCTTTTAACTTTCTAAAGTAATAGCATGGCATTCTTTGGAGTACTGCTACCTGCCAAAAGTTTGGTCACCTGCTCATTATTTATTATTACTTTCTTCCACACTGTATTATATTGCCAGAAATGAAGTGTCCCCAACTAAGCAAGCCAAGGGCAACAGTGGCAAGGAACCAATACTCCATCGGTAACAGAAATTTAAAAAAAAACCTTGTGAGAAACCAGGCTCAGTTGGAGGCTAGTTCTTCTCTGGCCTCCCCGAGTACCCCCAACAGTACATATTTTGCATGTCTCGCTCATCTGGCACAACCATTTCAGGGTTGAAATCTCTACTAACTAGCTGATGAGATGAATCAGGTTTGTTTCATACAAAACGTGCAGAGTTTGGGTGGTACTCCAGGACCTGCTTTGGAGAACCAAAAGCACTGGCTTGCACTGGCCCGACAGTGGAAAAGCGGCAAATGATCTAAACCAGGGGTGTCCAGTCCTACTGCTGGCAGGCAACTCTCCTATAGAGTTTAGCTCCAGGCCCAAATAAACACCCGAACCAGCTAATCATGGTCTTACTAGGCATACTAGAAACTTCCAGGCAGGTTTGTTTAGGCAAGGTGGACACCAGCTTGGACACCGCTGATCTAAACACTGGACTGATGGTGTGCCTTGGAGTACCATGTAAATAAGGGGTTCTCAGCCCTGACCCTCAAGGTCCACTTTCCTACAGAGTTTAGCTCCAACCTTGACTAAACTCACTTGCCTATCATTTTTTTTTTGTTATCCTAAAGATCTTAGGAGTGTTCGACTTGAACCGGCACTACGCAGAATGATCAGTGTTTGACAATCAAAGCAAGAGCTATGATTTCAGTTTGATTAGGGTTGAAGCAAAACTCTGCACAAAATTGGATCTTAAGGGCCAGAATTTGAGAATCCCTGATGTAAATACTATTGCACTGAACAGAACAGGTAGACTTCTTGAGATCGTTTTTTCACCATGTGAACAGACATGCAAACAGCTAGAAGAAACCAGTTTGTTAGGTTGAAATTATCGGAACAAGTTTCCAAACTGCAATACTGTACTGTAGCAAGTCACTCAAGTTTGTACAGTAAACCTTTTATCAGAGTCTCTGTAGCCAAAAATGAAAACACTGGCCCTACACAAACACGTTCCTCATTTGAAAGGAACATAAAAGCACCACTTGTAGTGGTTTTCCACAGAGTGTGTGTGTGTGTGTGTGTGTCTATTTTTATCTGCTCTGTTCTATCTGCCAGTCTCTTCATCTTTAATTAGCACAGTAGAAACATGTCAGGGCCTTACAGTAACCGCAGGTATTTGACAGATGAAATAAAATGTGTCTTTTCTCCATGCATTCCTTGATGCGATCTGATCAGGTTTCAGACTTGAAAGGAGCTTTCCGTAATTACACTCCATGGGAAATTAGATAAACATTAACAATTCAAGGTCCAAAACATACCATTTGGGTTATCGGAAAATAACAAAAGCAGAACGCGAACAAAGCCTAATGATTGATTGCACACTGAAAAATGGAAAGTTGCAACTGAGATGTGTAACGGTGTTGAGTGGCGCTAAAGCCCTTAGATAAATGAATCCATTCCAGCAGACTAGATGTCCATAACATGGTGATTTATCTTCTGCCAGACTGAGTACATCATGCCATCTTGAAGAACTCTGAAGACCATTTCACCATACTGGCGTACATGCACAAACCAAAGGTTGTCTCATGCTTTTCATGTGTTTACTTGCAGATGACCTTGACTTAGAGGAATTCCAGTTAGCTATTGAAGAGTCCAAACTACAAACCAGCATACAGTGTACCCCCATCCCAGGTAAATTCA
>JAFVLL020016636.1:0-62675 GCA_021397915.2 Tor tambroides
GAGCTGGGGTGGGGGACAAAGTGGGAGTCCCATTTTCTGCCTGTTAAAGAGCAGCTCAGTTGATCACAGCACTGTTTCATTTACTTTAAGAGAGCTGTGTTTAAATTTGTGGCCGGTGAATTATCAAGCATTATAACTAGCTTTGGAGAAATACTTGAATCTGACTGGCTGATAGGCTTGCATGATCATACACCCCAGCAATCCTTAGTGTACCTCCTCATGCCTCATTTATTTTCATGAAAAACAGCAGGCCACCTTAGCCTAACACTCCCTGAATATATTCGTGCACAAATGTTGGATTTACACACACGTACATCCATTTTAAGATGGGTCTTGCTGTACAGAATGGTCGTATTGCAGCATATGTCACGTTGACAGGCCTTTACTGTGAAAGCTATGCGGATGCCTACTGTCATCAAGTATAAATTTTAGCATGAGCTGCTGGAATACATTACATAATACACCAAACATGACTGATCTGCTTCTGAAACTTGTTGTAATGTTAATTCAGCATAATGTGTTACACTACAGTGTCCATAATAAAACAGTAATTACTGTCGCTTCAACCACAATAAATGAGATATGCAACGATCTGACATTTTCTCGTCGCATAATATGCCACTTTTACTGATAATGTTTTCCAGTGTGTGTTTTTTAAAGTATTTATATGTTCAGTTGTGTGGTGTTATGCTTACAATACATAAGAGTAAAATGGAGCAGTAAGCGTGTCAACATGAAGAAGAGATGCTGTTGAGGTGAGATGACAGACGCTGGAGTGTTGTCAGGTGCGTGTGTCATTCTGACCTCACCTCTCACTGTTTCCCGGCTCAGAATGTGTGTGTGTGTGTGTGTGTGTGTGTGAGAGAGAGAGAGAGAGAGAGAGAGAGCGCGAGCGAGAGACAGAGGGTTGAGTGCACTTGTTCCTGCAAATATTTACACCAAGAGAGCAAATCTCGAGCAACAGTCATGAGCCAATATAAGTGCTGAGCCAAAATCAGACACCAGATCAAACAACCTATGAACCATTTTTCAAAATCTCTCCTCTGTAAAGTACCTCTGGAAGATTTTGCCTATTTCTGCTGGATGCAGGAAATGTTGTGGTCCCTGGTCTTTAATGTTAATTTACTTGATTGACATCCAAAAAAGGCTTTCCAGTCCTTCTGCAAAATTTCTGAAGCAGATATGGCTAAAGCTGTATCTGATCCAGGGCAATGTTTTGCGAGATGCATTATTATATTACAACAACAGAGTCGCATGTCCATGTAAGGTTATTTTGAGAAACCAAATATAAAATAGCATGCTCAAAAATCCACTTTCTGTTTCAGCTGTAATGCTTAAACCGCTTGAACCAGCCATTAATATCCCCAGTATGTAATTTCTGTGCCACTATAGCGTCACTAAACAAAATGACTGCTTCAAAAAAATTGTTCAGAAACACTACTCTGTCTTTCACTGAGAAACAAATAGTCCCACTCCAAACTCACTCCATGCTCAAAAAACTGAGCTTCAAGTCCCACAGTTTAAATAGTGCTACAGAGTCAGTGTTTACATAGAAATGAACAAAAATTACTTACTATAGGAAAAACTAATTTTTCCCTAGAAACACACACACACACACACTGTTCTTCTTAGTAATAATCTGGTTTACTGTAGAGACGAATGGAGATCTTGCACAACTGATATATAATGCTTCAAAATCTGTTGTCATACTTTAAAAAACAAATAAATAAATAAATAAACATAGCTTAAACAGAAGATATACACATTTCAGATGTATGACAAAAATCAGAATGAATTGAGTAATCTATAAATGGTATACATTTTGAATAAAATTGTATGCAAAAATTAAAAGAATTAAAAGTTTTAAAACTTAAAAAATAAATAATATGGTTTGGGAAATGGCAAACAGCAATGTTGCTTTGGCAAATAAACTAATTTTCATACTCAGTTCATAACCGTTCATCAAATAAGCCTATTAAAGTATTTATTTAAATTTTACAATTGCGTCTACATAAAACTTGTAAGGTTTGATATTTCCTCAGATCTTCCACGGTAATCACCTTCCTTATCATCAATAAACTGAATAATCAATCATGTAAGTCAAACCCAAGATCATCTAATGAAACTGGCCAAACAGTTGTTTAAGGCTTGCCTGGTAGTGATTTTTAATAGACTATGTATTTTTAAGTTTAATTGGCAACACCTCAGGTGACAAACCCTTAAGAGCTCAACACGTGCGAGTGCACATGCACACCGTTTAATGAGATTCAAGCCTCTAGGAAACGTCACAAAGCACACATGAACAAACTTCAGCCACTGCCATCAGAATTTGTCATCTGGATAGTCTATCGGTAACACACAAGAGAACAAACGTTCACACAATCACAGCTGAAGTCTCAGGTGTGTGTCACTCAGCGGAAAAGAGAACTGCTATAAGTACCACTGTGAAACAGAAGAACGGAGAAAGACACAGAAACAGTGAGAGCATGTTAGTCAGGTTGACACTACAAGCTGTTCACTTATTTACCTGAGTAAAACTCTCAGAATGGAGAGATACAGTTACAAAATGACAGAAAACAGAAAAGCAGACATGTAATAAAAATAATAATAAAATATAATAATATAATTAAAACAGACAGACCAGCAACCAACCAGCTTAAACCACCATGGAAATTAAGCTGGACTTTACAGAATGGACGGAAAATAGCAGAGTTCTGCATGGGCACAATGTCTTTGAACATAATTTCAGTGTTTGCACAAGCACCTCTGCTATATATTCATAAAGATCTCTCTCCTTATTTTAAGGGTGTGAGATCTAAGACGGCTCACCTCCAAGGAGGAAGCCTTTGATTAGAGGCACATCATCACAGGTGATGTTGTGCACCAGCTGCTGTCGTCTCGGCTGACACACTGTCAGAGCGCAGAAACACACAGCCTCTAATGAACCTCAGGCCTACCTGGTTAAAATACACCTCTCTTCCAAAGCCACACAATACTATTCTCAACAAACTCAAAGCAGAGATGCTAATTCAACACTTACGAATTTACAGAGACAAAACAGTTGATTCTGATTGGTCAATTGTGGCATTCGGTAAAATATTTCAGAATAATGACTGTTGTCCAGAGCAGCGTGGCATAACTGGCCTTTCAGCTTGAAAACCAGTTTCCTATATAGCTGTGCTCATCTTCCGTCTCTCTACGGACTCTGTAAGTACATATATAAGAAAATAATATCAACTGAAATCAATATTTCATATCCATCCATTTATTTAGTAAGTAACCACAGTCATTATTGCAGAATAAACATAGCAGACTCTGTGGAGATGAACATGTGGAGTCTCTTTTTTCTCACATTATAGAATAATTAATAAGCAGGATAATGCACAGTCAGATGGTCATTATCAAATAAAACCCTCTGGATGATGCCAGACCCCTCGACTTCAAATTAGATCCAGATCACTCTGGGGTCCTGTACCCTTCCCTTCCTCGTTACATTCAGATAAGATACTAAGACAAATTGATTACTGTGACGAATTAATGAGCAGTGCTGGGAAAGCCACTCCAACGTTTAGCTAGCTAAACTACCATATAATCTACAGAAAGATTAGGCTAACTAAGCTACAAACTATCATTTAAAGCAGTGTTCCAAAACCAGGGGTCGGGGCCAACCTGGGGGGCTCAGCAAAAGAAAAACCCCTCAATAGCTATTGTTCTTACTGACATTTCTGGAATCACAAAATGAATCATGGTTTACTTTAATATATCAATACTCCCAGTTTCTATAAATTAAAATAGTTTGGAAAAATAAAATAAAATAGCAAAACAAGCAGCATTGGAGCCTACCGTATGTAATATTGTGTTGGACAACAGGGGGCCTTCAAGGCAAAAAGATATTCACAGTACGTTACATGGAGAAAGTAGCTTGCAACATTAAAAATATAAAGCAGCTTAAACAAAGCTGCAGTCTGTAACTTTTTTTGGTGAAAAATGATCCAAAATCAATTATTGAGAAGTACATAACCAGTCAGTGCTCAAAACTATCTCCTTACCTTAGCCCGACTCACAACGGTAGGCTTGTAATAATGTTTTCTAATTTGAGTGGTGCGGGTCGGTTTCCGTGGGAAATATGAGTTTGCCACCATTCGTCTGTGCGTCATTACATCACATCTGTATACATAAAGAAGGAGTCCCGGCTTATAGGCTATATCACGTGTGAGGATGCTGCAGGTGGCGGATCATTTTGTAGCCTCTTCTTACAGCAGCTGGAATTACACTGCACTTACAAAAGATTTGTATTTCAAGGAGAACAAGTTCTAAGGAACATTAAATTGGTTAAAAAAAACAATTTCTTTCGATGACATTGGAATGGTATGACAATTGTGACATGGTTGACTCCGCAAAAGACTCCAAAAAAGCACAATTTCTGAACAAACGAGCTACAGTCGCATTTTGAATATGCAAATGGAGAGTTTTTGAAGCTAGTAAAGAAGCTGGGGCAGAAATTCCATTAATCTCCTAAGAAATAACAAAATAGGTCCATGTCCTTAAAATCCCTGCAAACTTTCGACTTAAATAGACCAGAAATGACTCACCTTTCTGTCTGAGAGAATAACACCTTAGAGCATCTTAAAGGCTGTAAAAACACGCAGACGGACCAAACCAAATCTTCAAGGCATAGCGGTGCGTGCAAAGCAAGTGATTTCAAGCAATCCCAATGTCGATGTAGAAGATTATAAACATTTTCTAAACATAGAGTTGCACTCACTCTGGCTGTTAGACAATGTTTTGACACTCTTCCTAATGAAAGCGGTTATGTTTTGGAATTTCAAAGAGGATTTCTCTTTTTCCTCTGGCAAACCCAAATTCTGAAACTCCCTTGCTCTTTCTGATCATGGGCCACCAACACACCGTCAGATCAGCCGGGAAATTGCAGCAATTCACCCGGAATGAAAACACGATCAAAAGGAAAATGGGCTCAGAAGAAGACCTCAAGCACATATAGTCAAACTCACTCAAGTCTCATCACAAAGCAAAAATGAAAAGCTATTGTGACACATCTGAAATGATGTCATCATGCTAGGTCGTGACTTGCGGAAAGTAAGTTTTCCTTTTTACTCAAAACAGCATATTTTGATTCAAATCCAGGATTCTTGAATTCACAATCCAAGTTTCCAATTCTCTGAAGCACCCCCACAGAGGTGTAAAACCCTTTGCAGGATGGGGGAAGCTAATTATCTCTTCTCATATACTACCAGAGGTACCGGCTACTGGCTTTGTTCCCGCACGCATTCTCTCCAACTAAAATCTACAACATGGCCGATAGAAACGCTAAAAAAGGAAAACGTGGGGCAGTCGTGGCCTAATGGATAGAGAGTTGGAGATGCAAGCCAAAGGTCGTGGGTTTGAGTCTCAGGTCCGGCAGGGATTGTAGGTGGGGTGAGTGAATATCCAGCACTCTCTCTACTTTCAATACCACGACTGAGGTGAGACCCTTGAGCAAGGCACCGAACCCCCAACTGCTCCCCAGGCGCCGCAGCATCGGCTGCCCACTGCTCCGGGTGTGTGTTCACAGTGTGTGTGTGTGTGTGTGTTTGTTCACTACTCACTGCTGTGTGTGTGTGTGTGTGCGCACTTGGATGGGTTAAATGCAGAGCACAAATTCCGAGTATGGGTCGCCACACGTCATGTCCTTTCCTTTCCCTTTTTTCCTTTATATGTTTCATAATTAATAACTGAGGAATAATTGGCACCGTTATGAATTTTGAGGCCGGGCAGTGAAGCATGATGACTTCTGATTACCCTAGACATCGTATATCACATTTCCTCAGCACTCTACTAATAAACTGATTAAGTTTAGTTGGCCCAGCTGTCTCTGATAGCCCATAAACACACAGCACAATCACAGGGAGATTATTTACTACCAGCCCAGCAGAAATACCTCGGTCCTAAGAGAGGACATTACAGACGCCTGCTGCAGAGTAACAAAGATGCGCCGAGATTAACAATCATAAAATAATAATAAGAAATGCCACAAAGTCTCTCATTATGCTCAGCTTGCAGATTCTGCTAATGGCTCCGTGAGGGATACTTAAGGCACTGCTGTAAACAGCAGAGCATGCAGGCTTTTTAAAGGGGGCACTCGTGTGGAAGAGACCACAGTAACTGATCACACATCCATGCAAATGGTAGTCATGCCTGGACGAAGCACACTTCAGCTGACGCGCACCAGTGTTAGCGTAAACCAGTGGCAGAAAATAACATTCCACTAAGAGGCCATTTTTGTCCCCTGGACTTAATTTTCAGTGCCATTTTACTTTTTTTTTTTTATTATAAATTTAAAAGAATTTTTCTAATGATATCATTTTCTGTGCCAATGTCAAATACTTCAGGGTGATCAATTTATTACCATGAATTATAAATCGGAATCAAAAATGTACTGCAGATAAAGTAACTATATCAGTTTAAAGTTAGACCTAGGGTTGAATATTAAGATATATCAGATATATTAACACCATTTTACATGTTGGTCATTTGGTGGCAAATTCGTATGAATTCATATTATCGCGTTTGTACATTTTATATGAGGTTTATGGTTAAGAGTACACCTTTATGCTTATTTTTTCTCCCAAAAATCTGACATTTTTGTATGCATCAAATCATACAAATTTATACAAAATCGTCAATGCAAAATTGATGTAAAATAAGTGTATTGGAAAACAACAATAATTTTCTCCCTAGTCCTTCTGACACTGGTGCTAATTGTAGTGGTTAAGTGTAAGTTGTGGCCTAAAGATCGGTGTGCACAATCCAACTGAACTGAGCTAAAACGCGATTATAAGCAACAAACAGTTTTGTCTTTACTTTTGTGTTTAAGCAAAACACAAAAAGTTGTTTTATTGCTGTATTTAATAAAACAAAGTCTCAGTGTTCAAGTTTTTATTATTAAAACAAGGAATGTTGTTTTGGCGCTCTTTCGTCCAGATTGCTACACCTAACGTTAACTTAGGAATACAGGCGATCCGTGAGGGAATTTTTGGGGTGATTATATAAATTACCTTCAAGATTCAATAACTTGCTAAAATGCTAATTAGAAAAGCAACTGTCAAAAAATAAATAAATTCTTCATAGTATAAATGTGCAGTGCAAGTAGCAATAAAGTGACAATTTTAAAGTGTCAAGTGGTGATAAAGTCTCAGTGTAAAGACTAGTGTTTAAATTGTCCATGATTATCAGTCAAATGCGTTATGAGTGTATGATGGTCCAGCAGGTAAAGTGCAGAGTGCCACTGAACAGGCTGAATTTACCCTGATGATACAGGTGGAAGTGGCAGTGGGTTTTGACTATTTATCAGTCTAATGTGGCCTGGGGGTATACACTGTTTTGGAGTCTGGATGTTCTGGCCGGAGTGCTCCGGTACCGCTTGCCAGACTTCACGAGGGTGAAGAAATTGTGGATAGGATATCCTTGATGATGTTGCAAGCCCACTTGCAGATCCTTTTATTGTATATGTCCTGCAGTGAGGGGAGATCTGTCCCTGTGATTTTTCTGGGCCAGCTTTATCACCCTCTGTATTAATAAATATTAACCGAACCAATAAAACATTGCAGTAAATTTTAAGTTTATATATTTCGTAATAATTATTCTACCGGACACAGATGACATCCGTCTGATATCTTAAAACAGTCTTGATACTTAATGACACGTTATAATCTCTCCAATCGCCAACATCAACGGAACAATGATAAACAAATATATATGAATGGAGGGCCCCATTCCATCTAACATCTACTCACCTACGCCAAGTCACCTACATTAATTGTATAGCGCTTTTTACAATGCAAATTGTCTCAAAGCAGCTTTACAGTATTTAAACAGGGAAATAGTGTGTCGTTCTCCTCTGGCCAGACTCCTCTGACTGCATTTTGGACAGAAGCAAACGATGCTGCGTCACTTAAATATCTATTTGGATTGGTCAGTTCAGTAATGAAAGGCATCTTTATGATATCAGCCTCCCCTGACACTTGCGCAGACATTTAAAAAAAAAAAAAAGTGTGTGAAAGAATGATTAAAAAAAACATTTAATTAATTTAATGTTCTTCTTAATGATGTAATTTGTAAGATTTACAAATTAACATTTGTAAGACAGTCAAAACAGCTTTGAAGTTAAAATGATCTAGTTTTGTATCTCTGGAAAATAGCGATCTGTCACAAAGGTAATTTTGTTTATTTCTCCATGAAGGATTTGTGTAAAAATGTTTTTATTTTTAAGAGAAAAGAAAAAATGATCTAAGATGAAAAGAGTAGAATACAAACATCCTAAAAATACTCACATTTAAAATATTACGCAGCGCAACTGTTTTCAAAATTTATAATAAGAAATGCTTTTTAAGCAGCAAATCAGCATATTTCTGAAGGATCATGTGACACTGAAGACTGGAGTAATGACGCTGAACATTCAGCTTTGCCATCACAATACTAAATTACATTTTAAAATAGAAAACCGTTATTTTAAATTGTAATAATATATTCTGTTTTTACTGTATTTTTGACCAAATAAATAGCGCCTTGCTGACCCCAAACTTTTGAACAGTAGAGTGTGTGTTTGTGTGTGCGTATAGTGAAAGTCATAATGACATAATTTTCATTGACTGAGTGGCCATCAAGTAAGCAAAGCAGCCGCTTTCAGTTTTCAGACACAGTCCATGTGTGGCTCCAAATGCTGCTCTGGTCAGTCTTGCTTCATCCACAATCAAATCTGTTTTAATTAGGTGTTCCTTCCAGTTTGTCACTATGTCTATTTTTAGACATCTTAAAGTGTATGTGATGGCAAGAGAGAGACTCCGATATCAAAGCAGGCACTTTCAGCATAGCCAAAGGTGATAATGAATGTCTTAACGAATTAGTAGAGCTGTTCTCACCTTTTAGCTGTTTTCGCTGTTCTTCTGCCTTTCTTCTCCCACCCATCACACAAACCCCTCCTGACGCCACATACCTGTGCCAACTTAGTCTGTCAGCCTGTAAATTTCAGATAATTGATGTCCATTTTATGACATCATTCAATAACGTTGATGTAATAGTCTTAGCGAGCCTATCTTCATCACATCTATCCTGTGACCTTCCAGCTCAGATTGCTCACACACCATTGGCTCGGCTCTCTCTCACCTAAAGGCCTGTTAAGATTAAGTGGTTCTTCTTCTCTGCTGGATGATTTCTAAAACATTAAGATAGATGGAGGTTGAGAATGGAGTTGGGCTGTTTATCAAAGCATGACTTACTTGGCCAGAGTCAGAGATCTGTACTAAAAAACACTGAAGATATCATGCCGTATGCCACCAGAGCAACAGTACCGCAGCAAGGCTTTTTTCATCTATTATGAGCTGATTTATTGTTGAATATTATGCTAAAGAGCCTTTGAGCTACGCTGCTAGAAGCATCACGTTTTTCACCTCGTTCACCTATTTTACCTTCTTTAATAAGTGTGTAGGACATTTTTTGTCCTTGGTAGAAAATTTATCAGTGTACTTCTAGAAAACCTGCTTGACTGGTAGATGTGCAAAATGTTGAGAATCTGATTATTATGGATTATGGAATACCTTAATGATGGATTTGTTTCTTACAAAAACACAGCTTTTCACTTTACAAGACATTAATTGATGGACTGTAGTGTGGATCTATCTATCTATCTATCTATCTATATATCACTGGATTCCCTGTCTTGCAATAACAGATTGATTCTCTGAAATCCCAGTACTTTGTTTTCCCCTTTTTTTCTGTTAGTTTTAAACATAAAGAGTCTGAGTGTGTGCATTACAGACAGAGAAAGTGAAACAGAAATAAATGAAGACAGAAGACAGAAATAGAGATGAACAGGCAAGATGGTGATTTTGATTATCAGCTGTAAATCTGCAGTTCATATAAGAGTGAAAAGAAAGAAAAGCACAAGCCAGAGAGAATTAATAAGGAAAAGACACAGGATAAAAGAGAGTGTATGAAGGGTTGGGAGAGATGAAGTAGATAATGGATGAAAGACAAAAAAAAGAGAGAGAGAGATAGAGAGGGAGAAGAAGGCTGTTGGTGGGGGTTTATACGACTCTCTCGTGTGTCTGGCAGGCCAATAAACATATCATACTTCCATAAAGGTGGAGCACAAAAGATGGACTGAAGTGAGAGGAAGGCTAATCTTTAAATCCTCCAGCAGCCTGTCTAACACTGACTCTCCAAGGTCAGTTTATTAATGAGCAAACAGACGGAGAGGAGAAATCATGCTAGAGGAGTGTGGGAAAAGCATGAAACTTCACCCAAACACACACTCACACGCGTAACATTCAGCGTTGAGCTTTAATCAAGATTTTCAGCCAACCTTCTTTCAACCTTGAATTAACAGAGGAGACTAAAAGAAAAAAAATACAAATGAGATCTCTTAAATGTAAACTATTTTAACCAGGTTTTCTAGTTATTTTATATTTATGCATGCAGTTTTTAAAGAGCTCGTGTTATTTTAGTATTACTGAGAAACTACTATAGTTTTTATTATTATTTTGAATCTGTTTTTATTTTTATATTTTCTGTTTTCATTTTAGTTAAAGTTGTAATATTTTAGTTGTGGTTTTACCATTTACTTTTTTTTCTAATGTCTATATAGTTATTTTATTTTGATTATTTAAGTTTTAGTTATTTTATTTGAGAATCAAGTTGAACTATAAATGAAAATGAGAAAAAGTTCTTTATTTTCAGTATTTGATTTTATTTAACATAAAAATGGTCTAAGTTTTAGTTAACTGATAACCCTGGCTCATATTTATTTAATACATGGTACATTTGTACTTTCAAAAACTCATTTTCTACACCACAGGAACATTTGAAATGAACCAGTCAGGGCAAAAAGGAGACTAAAAATAATGAAAAACTTAATAGAGTGAGATACAGAAATGCTTTCCTATTTACAGCCATAAGAATCTTGATGTTTATATGTATATAACTTTGTCCTGTTTGTTCCTTTCATAATTTCTCCTATAAGAAAACTTAAAAAAAAAAAAAGTTGATGCTCAAATAAAACACTAATGGAGAACTCCATTAAGGCTCTTGAGCTATGAAAGAGAAACTTGTGAGCAAATTAATCCTCTGTGAAAGTACCTGGCATGTTGACCTGTAGTAAACCTGGACAGGCCTGTCTGTCAGCAGGGTTTGTTCTGGGTGAGAGTGGGTGCAGGCAGAGCCGAATTAGTTCTAATGAGCTTTAACAAAGGGGCGCACTTTAGGGACGGATTGTACAGGGTGGTATTGTGGGTGGATTTTCTTAAAGGATTTAGTTCTATTCCAGACCAGGTTGTTGGTAGGATGTCGGGGTGCACTTCCTGTCTTCCGAGCTTCATGCGCAGCAGTGTAATTTGTCCAGCCTGGGGCTTAAGCAGCAAAGGAGGAAACAGCAGAGATCCCATTAGAATGGTCTTCCTGCTGCAGGAAAATTGCTAAATATTAATCAAACATTGATTAAAGTGTTAAATCCTGGACTCATTATTCACATTTTCCTACTATATCCCTCGCTGGCCATGTTCTTCTGCGCTCTATTGTATTTTAGGTTCTCTCCTCTTCCGCTTTTCTATTCAGTATTCAGGTTGGGAAAAGCTGAAAGTGTACACACAAGGGACTAAGAGAAAGATCTGAAGCTCAATAATACTTGTGCCATTGTTCAGGGCTTGTAGTTGGTGGAGTAAGAGAAAATAAATCCACAAAGGTCACAACACATTCTCACAGCTAAAAAAAAAAAAAAGGGATGATAGATGGACGGGTAGATAGATACATAGATAGAGAGATATGGGGGACACTATGTTGACTTTGACGGATGAAAATTTTTAGTGGTGAGCCGAATTTTTACTGCCGCAGTGAAACCACCCCGATGGCTTATTGTAGACTAACAATATTTGCAATGGTCAATTCAGTGTGAAAAAATACATTGGTGCAGAAATGAATCTGCTAAAACAGCATTTTATCATTGGCGTTTTCTGAATGTAGCAGCAGCCTACACACTTTCAAGCTCTAGAAAATTGTAACAAAACAATATAAGGTGAATTTGGTCCCCATAAAATTGACTTTTTCTCCCTCACAGTGTGAAACTAATGGAGAAAATGAATGCATGGCTGAACAATCAAACCCTAATGTTATGCTTTAATGCAAAGATCAAACTCAAAATCACTGGCCAGACCATCAGTCTGTTACAACAAATACAAGTGGTTTAACAGTCATGACTTTAGAGCTATTACAGGTGCAGTTACTGATTTATGAACTGAAAATCCAAGTGACTCATTTGTCCTTCATATCTACCATACGCTCGGTATGTTTAGTGTGCAAATAAGACCTGAAATCGTATTCAAAGTCAACTTCAATTCTTTCCTTGCAAGATCAGGCAAAGAGACAAGAAACATCAAGCTAGCTTTAGAACTGTCAGAAGATATCTAAATGTATAGGGACTAAAAAAATTAATTAATTAATTCCCACATATGATACTTGTAAATAAAATAGTTTATTTACATCCATCAACTGAGGGCACGTCGCAACAAGTGCTTCACAGTGCAGTGTTCTTTTTTTTCAATTGCTATGTTTACTCTATATTTAGTTTCAATATAATACATGTTTTTAACAAACACTTAACTGTTATATTAAAACTGTATTAACTCTATAACTTTAAAAAAAATTGTATATAAAATGTTCTTTCAAACTTTCTATTGCTAAAAATATACTAGACAAAAATGTATCATGAAAAAACTAGTAAATATATTATAATAGAAAAGTTATTTTATATCGCAATAATAGCTATTTCAGAGCATTACTGTTTTCACTGTATTTTTGATTGAATAAATCTTACCAACCCCAAAAATGTTTGTGTATATAGAAACTGTTTAACAACCCTATAAAGAGAACTACATGACAATATTTAAGACAAAACAAATAAATTGCAAACAGTGAAAATTGATTAACAGACCAAGTTTAACTATGAGCACTTGGGGGGCCGCATGAAACAATGTCACGGGCCGATAGTTTGAAACTTTACTGCACAGGAATTGGAAAAAGGAAACATTCCGTTCGACAAACACCCACATGAAAACCCTAATGAGGCAGAACGACAAAAACAAGCCCTACTTTCACGAACGGGATTCAGGCGTGTCCCTCGTTCTATTTCATCTTATCTCTATAGCGTACCAAGAGCACATGGCTACATTTACAGGCACGGAATCTCTGACTGTGTTTTTTTTCACAGACAGCTTTCACCGGGATAAAACTCACCACACAGGTTTTATTCCTCACTTTTATATGGCTTTATCTATCCTGCCTTAATTAGTTTAAGTAAAAAAGCTTCCAGCTGCAAGCTATTATGGAGCAATAAAGAAGCAATTTATGAGTTTATCAATAAGAAACGTTTAGATTTCCCCATTGAAGGAGAAAAGAAAAGCAGAAACGTGAAACAATAGGGAAGCCGACATAAGAGTCTAACAATGGCTTTCTGCTGAGGTGAGCTGTTCGCTGCACTTCATTCATAGTTATTTCTATAGAATGGGTTCAGAAATGTCCACTCGTCCTTCAGGATATGACAGACATTCAACCTCGGACATTAAAATCATTCCATTTGTATAGACAAGTCAGCGGAGCAGGGCTGAAGTGGATCTGACCTGCTGCGTGGCTTTGCATTAGAAATCGTCTAATAGTGTGGCTGTTTCCCAAACGCTCGAAAACAAAAAATAAAAAGGCCTCACTCACACGAGCATTCAGCAAGCCGTGGAAAAGTCATTTCCACACTGGCTGCGCAGCCGGGGAGGATCGGGCCTGTTAATCTGTTTCAGATCCTTTACAGAACCGCATCTTAGAGAGCAGCAGCGAGCGAGGGAAAACACTACATCTGAGTAATCCGCATTTGAAACAAGCTATACATCACCCAGATGGGAAAGCAGGGGAGAGGAGAGAGAAAGCAAGAGAGAAAAAACTGTGGCACGGATGGCGAGCAGAACTAACCGTTAGCTTCCTCTCATCTCTTTGCCATGGGATACCAAAGTCTTTGCTCTATTTCTGTCGAACAAACTACCCAAGCCTGGAATAAAAAAAAACACCAAAGTCTTTTGCTTATTAAGACATCATTTGTCTTACTTTATTGGCCCGTTATAATGAGGGGGAAGCGTGAGGGTGGTTATGTGGTGTCCTGCCCCCTGTGTAGGACACCATCTATCTTTGCACAAAGCACCCAGCTCAGCTGCTCCGAATCTCCACGTATGTGTGATTACAATATTTGTGTGATTAATCACAGCAATGTGACATTCTGTGTCGTAACCCCACGCTGCTGTCGAGAATGTAGTGGTGACCGATTTTTAAATAAGCTGTGCGCAGTGGAACCAAGTTCACTGTGGATTTTATTGCCTGAACGTGGAGACAGAATTCAGTGTCCTGCATTTCAAATGCCTTATACTGTATGTGCGGCAACACTTCCTAAATTACAAGTGCTAAAATGTCACGGAAATGCTCGAATTTAAATGGCTCTGAAGCTCTCCTGTAAATGTGGAGAATATATGATGTTAATAAACTAAGGAAGGGTGGTCTAGTTTGGTGAAATGTGAATTAATAGAAAGTAAAACTTGAGCAGACATTCAAAATAACACAGTCTACCTGTTTCTATCAGTAAGACAGACAGATTTCCTGTGTGATATCAACTCACGCTTTTCAAAATTTGGGACGTGCTGATGTTAGATATCAAAGGCAAAATATATATGCTTTAACTAGTCAATCGGTTCATATTTGAAGTTTAATATACAGCAAGATGCATACTGATTGATTTGCTTTTGAAACAGGAAGTTTGTCACCAGGGGCGTCATGCACTCATTATTTTTGAGGGGGCACGAGTGGGGGTGTCGTCATGTGACACACAGCAGCCACAATAGCACTTATGTTTTTTTTTGTTTTTCCTTTTTATTCGAAACATTCCCAATCGCATTAACTATATCATGAAATATGTCGATTCTCACCTTTATAGATTATGGTCAAAGTGGGCTAATAATTAACTATGCATAAAAACCTGTCTGTTTAGTAAGTAACAGATATGGGTGTCATGCCATAACATATTTTTAATACGACTGACTTTATATTTAATGTGAATATTAAAAACATTGCAAGTTATGCTACTTATCATAACACTTTCATTGTACAGAAAGAGAGCAAAGAACATTTGCATTATCAAAGAACATTTTCACTGACAGTCTAGAGTTCAAGCACTCTCAAAAACTCCAATTAAAATCACTGAAGCTGTTTACGCTGTGAAATGAATATCTTACTTACAGATTCATACACACATCTGCATTTTGTTGTTTTTAACGAGAGAATTCGCCAGAAAGAGGTATTCAGTCAGCGAGCGAGTGAAGAAAACACCGGCATTTTAGCGATGACTCATCTGAACTCCTATGATTGGTCATTGCATTCATAAGCTCAACAGAATCGTGTGTGATTGGTTATAATGCGCAGCTCTGTAAAAACGCGTCTGTCTCTGGCTCAGCGCCAGCCAGCGAACGCAGATTTGAATTTAGCAGCTGATGATATGACGCACTGAACGATTTAATCACGCTGGTGTGATTGTATCAAATATAGAAAATATTATTCGGCTATTTTTTTTCTTTTGGAAGCTGCATTCAAAATCCACTTGGCTCAAAAATCTGAGGGGGCACGTGCCCCCTCACTTTCAATGGGCATGACGCCTCTGTTTGTCACCATCAAATTTGGTACGTTTTGATGAAAGAAAGAGAGTTAAATGTATATATTAGCTAAAATACAAAGAAAGACACTACTGTTCTTACGTTGGAGGTCAGTAACATTTTTAATGTTTTGAAAAAAGTCTCTTACACTCAACAAGGCTGCAATTATTTGATAAAAAAATACATAAAAAAAGTAAATGTTATTACAATAAAAACATAAAAAAAATGTGATGGCAAAGCTGCTATTTCAGTCTTGATTCTTCAGAAATCATTCTAATATGCTGATTTTGGTACTCAAAAAGCCTTTATTATTATTATTATTATTATTATTATCTATGATGACAGTTACATTGTTTAATACTTTGTGAAAACTTGACTTTTTTCAGGATTCTTTTATGAATAGAATTTAAAGTCTTTCTTGTCACTTTTGATCATTTTAAATGCATGCTTGCTGATTAAAAGTAATATTTTCTTACTGGCCCAAAACTTTGAATGGTAGTGTAGATCATCTCAAAGCTACTAGGCCACAAAGCAACAATTTTATTTCCTTTAAAGCGACTGTCACTAATTTCTATTAATGCACATATCATTAAGAAGCCACTAAAGTAGTCTGACAAGCCTGCCTCTTCTATCAAGAGCAGCAAGCAGGTAATAACCATATCAAGGCTGCATTATTAACACACTAATCAAGAGGTGTGTGGATGTATTAGCATGCTAATGGCTCAATCACAATGTCTTCTGAATAGAAGTAGAGAGGGAAGAGAGAGGAACTCTATTACTGGACCTTTGAAATTCACAGAGAGCTAATTGTTACATACCTCTGAAAATCACAAATAACTCAATCTTTCACTTATCTCTCTTCAAGCTGGGTCCCCTGCTTAATACAGTGTTCATTAGCAGGAGGAGAGAGTAGCGATAAAAGGGTGAAAAGTGTTAAAAAGTGAAACAGACCAAACATTACACTTACATTAAACCTGCATTTTAAGATCAAACCAGCATGAAGACTGGAAGAGCACGATGAAGACTAGGAGTGAAGAGGTAAGAAGATTAACACCTCGCACAGGTATAAACTATTTCTTCATTTTAAGAAGGTTCAATTTGTTAACATGAACTAACAATGAAAATTACTTCTGAAGCATTTATTAATGTTAAAGTGAATTTCAACATTATTAAAAATGCTGCTTCAACATTTTTTTAAATAGTTAATCTGTTAATTGAACTGAGCTGAGATGACTAATGTCAACAAAGATTAATATACCATTGCCACTGTGAATATATATATATAGAGAGAGAGAGAGAGAGAGAGAGAGAGAGAGAGAATTTATAGGCTCTTTTGACTTGGTCCAGTAAACAACCACCATGAAATAACCAAGAAACCGCGTAACAAAGTGTTAAAACCAGAACCAAGTGTTGGGTCAAGGTTTGGCCCAGTTAGCCTCCTGCTGGTGGATCGAAAAGCATCTTTCTATACTGACGGCAATTTAAAAGTTGCTGTGTTCTGATGAAATAAATATTTCATGTAAAAATATGTAAATATTTCATTATACTATATTACATGTTTTACCAGTGCGAAATGGTCTTATATTTTTCCATCTGCTCCCTTTGACGTCAACATAGTTGCTAGTGAAGGGTTTGAGGCTGCGGACATTCTCAGCATGGCGCCAAAGTTGGCAAATAATGTAACTTCTCAATGTTACAGAATTCTGCGCTCACCTTAGCAACTGTTTAGCGATGCCCTGGCAACCACCCACAACATCCCAGCATCATGGAAGCGAGTTTTGCCCAGGCAAGCACCTCTCACATTTTTTTTAGAAATATAGTAGTAGAAATAAAATCACATTTTATTGTGTTAAATAAGCAAAGGTAAGCTCAACACACTTCCTAGGATTGGTAACTCTCAAAAGACACAAGGTCTCAGTTTGTTCTGCTCCTTGTGAAGAACAAAATGAGATTTTAATAGAGCTCTTTTCTGAGCCATTGTGAGCCTTAAAACACCATCGGAGGCAAACTCTCTCAGGCCTTACTCTATTGTAGTAAGGATTGAATTAGCAAGGCTGCTCTCCATTTAACGTCACGTTAGATCTCCACACACACACACACACTAGAGCTGCTGTCTACATTAGAGAGTGAATAAGCGGGGCTCTGTGCGTTCAGCTCACAGGAGACGTAATGGAGCATGAGGTACAGGGGACAGACAGAGAATGAGAGAGCATGAAACACTGCACTTTATGATGTCTGCTAACGGCTCTCGGCTAGGAGAGTAAGTGGACCTGAGTCTCAGTTTTTGTAATATGCTCTTCATTCGGTTAAACATCATGCGTGAAATATGACCCACATCTCGGGTGAGTTATGGATATGGAAAGGGTCATTAGGCAGGCCAGAATTCAGAACTCTGAGATTCCCAACTACAAACAGTGGGATCAAACTGTTTGAGACTAGTAAAATGTTTCTATTTGGCTTTTTTTTTTCATTACAAATATATAATATAATATAATATAATATAATATAATATAATATAATAGCTGAATGAAATCCAATACTTGTTTCTTACTAAGTTTGGGATGCTGATTCCAAATCTATTGCTGGTTCTGCTCTAGCACATAACACTTTTTCACACAATACGATCTGCATTTTTGCTTTTTAAACCATTTGTAAGGTGAAGTTGTCTTTTATTCTCCCTTAATCACCAGAAAAACTGCCACAAAGACTTGACTCCTGTCTTTCTCTGAACCAGGTTAAAACTGTTTGCTGATTTTCACATGAATGATTCCCAAGAAGTTATTTAATGCCTAATCCTGATTTCAAGGTTTATGGCCAGTGACAGAAGAAAATAAAAACATGATTCAGATGTAAACTTGCTGGGAGACTTGCTGAAAAGAGCAAGTCTCCCAGCACCCATCCTCACCACTTTCTACAGGGGCACCATTGAGAGTGTGCTGACCAGCTGCATCACTGTCTGGTTCGGGAACTGTAGTGCAGCAGACCGCAAGACCCTCCAGCGGACAGTGAACACAGCTGCAAAGATCATCGGTGCCCCTCTCCCCTCCATCCTGGACATTTTCCTTTCACGATGCTCCAGCAAGGCCAACAGTATCGTGAAGGACCCCACCCATCCCTCCCACAGTCTATTCCAGCTCCTACCATCAGGAAGACGGTACCAGAGCATCAGAGCCCGCTCCGCCAGATTTCTCTACAGCTTTTTCCCCCAGGTCGTGAGAGCCCTGAACTCAAATCACCACACCCCCTTCTGACACCCCATACAAACCCCCTACCTCCTGAAACATGGACCATCCCATTGACTCACAATGTTTTGCTTTGCACATGTACAGTATTTATGTGAAGCATTTGTACAGTTTGTATAGTTTGTATTTTTTAGTTTATGTATAGGTAACCATTTATATAGTATACTTAGTCAAAATCTGTCAGTAAGTTAGTTGTGTATAGGTTTATAGTGTTTTACTTCATTGTTGTATGTCTGTATTTATGTAGCACCGTGGTCCTGTGAGGCACGACATTTCGTTCCACTGTATGTCCCCACATGTAGCGGAATGACAATAAAGCTCAACTTGACTTGACTTGATGTTTTATTACATCAAAACAGCATCAGAAAACATTTGCACACCCTGAACATACGTGAAACAGCATGCTACTGTTGATCCTGTTCATGGACATGGGACAAAATTCATAATTATGAAAAAAGATCCATGTTCCTCCAAACACATTTTATGGTTCAGTAAACACTTGAGAAAGCAGCGAAAAAGCATTTTACTCCATCATTTTTACATTGAACTGTCAAGGGTGCTTGAAATTGCAGCACTGCAAATGATCAAGCTGATGTTCTGAGAAACAACACTGTTCAAAGCGCAACACAAAAACGTACTGTAGATGAGTGGTTCTTAACTGCTGAGGTTGCAACTCAAAAATGGTTCATGGGTCTGTTCCAACAGGGTCGCATATAGCAGGGAAAAACAATGCGAAATGTTAATAATAAAATTTAGGCATACAGTATAATCATGCGTAGTTTGGATAGCGCAAATCAATCTGATTTTTGTTTACTGTAGTATGATAATGAATTCTGGTACTCGACTGGGTCACCACTTGATGTCCAATATAAAACTGGGGTGGAACCCCAAATAAAGTGCATTTATTTTAGAGAGAAAAAGTTCTCGCTCTGGGCACTGCTTTTGCTCTCATGGAGATGTATTATTTTAATATTCTGTGAAGCATCATTTACAGGCAAAGGCTCTAGTGTGGTCATTCACAGGTAAGGTGCTTGTTTAACTCGGGGCAGTTTGGTCTGTTCCACTTGCCACGTTTATGCGTTTCTGACAAACACAAACACACACATTTATGATGACTCACAGTGATAAAGCAAAACACTCACACTCTTACAACTTAAAGCACAGCAGTGACAGCACACAGTAATGAATGCGGAATGAAAACGAAATGTCATCTAAAGACACAGGCCACTTCCCATTGGCTTTGCCAAACACAGCCATTTTTCTTGTTAATGTAGCATGTCGAATTTGTAACGCGACGGCGTGAAAACGAAAGGTTGCATGTCTCACTTGGTTGGCAATATGTATTTGATACCAGCAGTAAATCAATGCCCTGTGCAGAAACACATGTTAATGGAAGCCACTAAATTGGAATAGAATTTGTTTAGGGAGCAAAAAAAAAAAAAAAAAAAAAGAGCGAGAAGAGAGAGCAAGAGACAGCAAGAAAAACTAAGCCATCTGTTTTATGTCACTGGAAAATTAGACGATTTAAAAGGAAAAAGAGATGTGTGAGGGGAAGCTAATTTTCCATTTTGAATCACTTAAAAAGCTCTTTAAAAGAACAGGATGTTCCAACTGATTAAAACGGGGGTTTTCAATCTTTACAGAGCCAGTGATTCCAAGCCTGACTCAACCAACCAATATAAAAATGTAGACGTATATTATATACATATATATATATATATATATATATATATATTTTATTATTTTTTTAAATTAAATTATATATACAGGTGCATCACAAAAAAATTAGAATGTCGTGAAAAAGTTAATTTTTTTGTAACTTATTTCAAAAAGTGAAACTTTCATATATTCTAGATTCATTACATGTAAAGTAAGACATTTCAACAGATTTTTTTTTTTTTTTTTGATGATTAGAGATTACAGCTCATGAATGTCAAAAATCCAGTATCTCAAAATGTTAGAATATTTATATTTGAGTTTCATTAAATGACCATCCCTACAGAATAAATTCCGGGTATCCCTTGTCCTTTGAAACCACAATAATGGGGAAGACTACTGACTTGGCAATGGTCCAGAAGACAATCATTGATACCCTCCACAAAAGAGGGTAAGTCACAGAAGGTCATTACTGGAAGGGGTGGCTGTTCACAGAGTTCTGTATCAAAGCATATTAAATGCAAAGTTAACTGGAAGGAAGAAATTGGGTAGGAAAAGGTGCACAAGTAACAGGGATGACCGCAATCTTGAGAATACTGTCAAGCAAAGCTGATTCAAACACTTGAGAGAGCTTCACAAGGAGCGGACTGAAGCTGGAGTCAGTGCATCAAGAGTCACCACGCTCAGGTGTCTTCAGGAAAAGGGCTACCAAGCCACTTCTGAAACAGAAACAACGTCAGAAGTATCTTACCCGCGTTGAAAAGAACTGGACTGTTGCTCAGTGGTCCAAAGTCCTCTTTTCAGATAAAAGTAAATTTTGCATTTCATTTGGAAAACAAGGTCTGGAGTCTGGAGGAAGACTGGAGAGGCACAGAATCCAAGCTGCTTGAAGTCCAGTGTGAAATTTCCACAGTCTGTGATCATTTGGGGTGCCGTGACATCTGCTGGTGTTGGTCCATTGTGTTTTATCAAGTCCAAAGTCAATGCAGCCGTCTACCAGGAGATTTTGGAGCCATTTATGCTTCCATCTGCTGACAAGCTTTATGGAGATTCTGATTTCCTATTCCAGCAGGACTTTAGCACCTGCCCACAGTGCCAAAACCACTTCCAAGTGCTTTGCTGACCATGATATTGCTGTGCTTGACTGACCAGCCAACATGCCTGACCTGAACCCCATATGGAATCTATGGGATATTTTCAAGAGAAAGATGAGAAACAGTCGATCCAACAATACAGCAGTGCCACAGGCTGATCACTTCCATGCCACACCTCACTGATGCTGGAGGTTGTGCTAAAGGAGCCCCGACGAAGTATTGAGTGCATAAATGAACATACTTTAAAGAACCTGAACTTTTCTGTTTTGCAAATCCATTTTTTGATTGATCTTAGGAAATATTCTAATATTTTGAGATACTGGATTTTTGACTTTCATGAGCTATAAGCTCTAATCATCAAAATTCAAACAAAACAACTTTTGAAAGCTTTACTTTACATGTAATGAATCTAGAATATATGAAAGTTTCACTTTTTGAAATAAGCTACAGAAAAAAAAAGAACTTGTTCCATGATATTCTAATTTTTTGAGATGCACCAGTATGTATGTATGTGTGTGTGTGTGTGTGTGTATGTGTATATATATGTGTTATAATTTAACTGAATCATTTTTCATTTATATGTAATAAATTCTACTTTATGTATGTTCTATTCTTGGGAATGTCAGTGTACAAAATGTTTTGTACCCAAAATAATGTAATATTCTGTGAAAGCCCCCTTGACTAAATGAATGACATCTATTTGGTAAAACAATCATAATACAGCCCTTTGCCTTTTCTCTGTGCTTCTAAAACAGCAGCATAATGACAGTTCCATCTTTTCTGAGAGGGGAAAATGGGTCCATATTTCAAAAAATTACTTTGAAGTCCAAGTAGAAGATAGTGGGGTTCATTATAGAGTATTTTGTGCCATCTTTTGTTGTAACAGTCCAAATAAAATGTGTACAGTGGTGTACATCTCACCAAAATTTGCTGCACACAAACTTTACCTTTTGTACCTTGTGTTGATGCTATTACAGGGGCTAATGGGTATGTCTGGTGTGCACCGTCCAAAACTTTAGTCATTGGTGTACATCAAAGCTGCTCTCCTCGCACTGAAATATAAAGACATCGGACATCAGACTACACAAAAATATGACAAAATGTACTGAATCCTGAAAACATTATTTGTAATTGGTAGGTAGATGAAGTATGATTAGCGAAATTCATTTTGAAATGTAAAATGGCAATGTATTTCTGTATTTAAGTTTACATTTTCCCATACATATGTGCAACATTTAGAGCAAAATGAAAATTCAATTACATAATTTACACTTGCCATTTCCTACACTAGTTTTAATATGTAAATTAAAAACATATTTTAACGCTTTATAAGTTGCAAAATTAAAATTAAAATGTATTACCAAAATTGAGCAAAACTCAAGAAAAAAAATCATTTAAATGCTATTTTTCCTAAATGCATTTAGACTTAAGGGTAGAACACTTGGGACTGCACTTTCATCATAATACCGCGTGATAATTGAAGCAACATGCAGTGAGAATTTCACAATGCATTCTGAGCCAAAGGTGCAGCAAAAAGGTAGCAAAATTCTGCTTTACATGTCTCCTATTTTTCTTAAATGCATTGACACTTACACTTAAGACGTTTAAATTGCGTTTTCATCAAATACCACACGATAATGTAGTCAGTGTGGATTAACTGCTACCCTTATGCTTCCATACATATGTGCGTTTTTTTAATACCTTGAAATATCGGTTTCAAAATCATTATGATGGTACACCGACTTCTAATGTGGCGAATGGCTTCTGTTTCTTTCCCTCCCTCCCTCCCCCAAACGATTGCTCTGGGAGTACATTAGTTTGATGGGCAACTACGAAATTCCGCGAAAAGGGCGGATTGCTTTACGGCAGCAATAAATGCACGTGTACAGCCTGTAATTGCGACAGTGTTGTATTTACGACAGTAAATTCCATCCACTTAGCTGTAGGGGGCTCCAATTCGCAAAAATACACAAAACTTCATAAAGCTGTTTTAACACTAACCAGGAGTTCAATTTTGTCTTTACGTACTTTTGGTATTTTGGAGGTGGACGATTCTAAAATTTGGTGCAGGCTGACAAATGATATGACAAAAGTAGCTATCTGGTTCTCAAGTAGCTAGCTCACAATAGAAAAGTTCATGGGTATCTGAAGATACACTTAAACTAAAGGGAAACAAAAGAAACAAAAAACCCATGTCAGTAGGCAACATCTTTAATGAGAAAGCATGTACACAATGAGGGTCATACTGAACAAATACCAGCAAAGGGACCTTAACGGATGACGGTACTTCCGTAAAATGAGAACGTAGAGCATTGCAGGTGATTACGTCATTCTTTCTGCTTTTAGATCTGTATATTTGTACAAAATCATGGCGTCTTCAGGTGCTAAAACGTATTTATATGAAAATATAGATTTGTGTACATGGACATGATGAATATGTTTATATGAAAACATGGAATCATATAGCAGGATACGACATGGTTTATGAGAAAATGCACAGTATGAGCATTGAGGAATAGATTATCTGAAAAACACATCCGAATATCAATAAGCGAATGACTATGGAATAAAGATGAGTTCATATTCTCCATCTTGAGTCATCAGACATTGTGACTCTGCATCTAAGGCCTCATGTGGATGGTGAACGAAGAGTGTTATTGTTACAATCCAGTATATTATTCTGGTTGAAGAGGTGTCAGCGATGGTCTTGGCAAACACATGAGCTCAACATCTCTCTCTCTCTCATATATATTATATGGTTTCTACATAATTTACAGTCACAACTGACAATAAACTGGATAGTGCTTAAACCAAAAAACTTAATAAGAAAACAGTCGTTCTGCTGTACCGAGAGTCAAGGCCAGAACGAAATGAAACTTCATACAGTAAAAGTCAAACCAATCCCGTATGGAGACCTGGAAAACAAGACATCCTGTCACTCCACCTCGACAAAATGAGGTATGTTTTATAAAAGAAATGAGCTCAAAATCGGCCCCCTTTACTTATGGCTACTGGAATGAAGTTGTTTTTGTTGCAAACTGCTGTTGTCCTTTAAAACGACTGTCAAAATCTATAAGCATTTCAGCCAAATTAATGGATTCATACATTGCTTATGACAAATCAGAACAATTTCAATAGGGGAGAGCAGGTTTAAATGTAATAATAAATTCACAATAATAATAAGAATGGATAGTTTTATTAACAGACAGGCATAAAAATTGGTTAAAAGGTAAAATATAAAAGTTAAAAGTCTGTTCTCACATTTCATATAACTAATGACAAAATAGCTGACAAAACTTCTGTTAAAAACTAAATAATTAATATTTTTAATAAATTAAATATGAATATTATAAATATTAAATGAAGTCTTTTTTAATAAATTAAAAATGAATACATATTTAAGCAACTGAGATGCTACATGGAATATTTGTACTTTTAAAAAAATCTTTTAAAAAGGCAAAAATGTAATTGGAAAATGGTTAAAAAAGACATTTTCCCTCATACATTTATATAAATGCTTTCCAATTGCAATTAAATCTGCTCTACCCTACTTCTAATGTAGCTTTAACTAAATCAAACACCTTTGAAACAAACAAACAAAAAAAAAAATCAGATGAAAAGACTGAACTCTGTGTAAATGGGGAATCTGATGTCCTGACAGAACCCGTGACGTGTCTTAACATATTAAAGCCTATCATTTTTATTCCTTCGGGGGAAATCAGATTTGAACATAGAATATGAAACACTCAAACGTCCTCATGACTCTACTGTGTGTCGATTGTGAAAATGTAGGCAACATCCTTCTTGCAGTGTCCACAAGAAATTTTGAATCATTTTATTTACATCCTATCGCATATTACACTTACAAATAAATATTGCATTCTTACAATCTACATTTCAGTTCTACCACTGTTCATCTGTGAGCGTATTTTCACCTGAGCTTTCAAAGAGAAGGATTCCACATCTGTCCTTCCCTACAACTCTTCAGTAATATAAACAACAAGGATTCAAGGAGCCGGGGAAACGCTGGGGTTAGAGAGGCAGAAATAGAAAGTTGCTTTAAAACCTACAGGACATGTAAAAACCATGGGCAGGTGCTCCGGCCATGTAAAAAGGGGGTAAACGATGTACATTTCGCCTCGATAAAAAGAGAAACATTCATACATTTACCGTACTGGAGAGTAATAGACCATATCTACTCTTATTTTTCTATCACAGCGATCATATGGTTTTATAACAAACACAACTCAATTTTGTGGGCTTGTATTTCTACACGGTCGGTTCCGTGTTCATCATCGCATCTGTCAGGTTGTACGTCTGGATCAGTTGCTGTACGGACAGTCAGACTGGCCGGCCTCAGATCAGCCGAGGGCCGCTCTATGCACTTTCTGTATTATTCTTATTGTGCAAATGAACACCCCCCCCCCCCCCCAACCCCCCAGTCCTTTTTTTCCACATTCACTTGATCAAATGAACAGTGCATGAGGAGTCTTTTTATTCTCATGTTGCTTTTCATCATTGATGTCTTGTGTTTTTCTCCCAGAGGAGAGATGGAGAGGGAGGTCTGTTGTGTTTTGGTGTCTTTCGACTCCCTAAACAGTGTGTGCAGATACAGCTGGTACAGACTCCAGCCAGGGGGAATCCCACTTGCACCCCAGCTCTCTTGGAATTCACACAGGAGGGACAGACAGTACAAAATGAGCGGTAAAAAACAAACACACACCTGGATCTGGGGCAGACCGGGTGCTTTGAGGGCCTGTTTTGGTCTAGTTACATACTAAACTAAAAAAACCCAAAAAAACCTGGGATTATCTCAAAAAAATAAGATCTGTTGTATCCGTCCATATGATTCGAATCGAAATAAATCAAAACACTAAGTTACATTAGCGATAACAACTCCCATTTAACAACTTCCATGGACTGTGATTTTCTGTACAGCTGTCAAGTTTGTTTCCTTTCTTTCTTTCTTTCTTTCTTTCTTTCTTTCTTTCTCTCGCTGGTCTTGTTTGGGCTTGTTTATTCGGGGTGTCTGTAACTGGCGTTCTGTCCCTGTGCTAGCCAATTGGCAGCTGCTCGCTCCGCGCCACCTGGACCGCTCGACGGAGCCAGTACGAACGTGCCAGTCTCTCTTCACCCGTTTCACCTTTTTGTGAATTTCCTACTTAACTCGAGACTCCCAAAGGATTTTATTCCTTCCTTCTCCCTGCTTGCATCCACTTTCGATTCTTTAATAATTCCTCCCTCCCTCTCTCCCTGCATTCCCCCCACAGTGCAAAGGCATTTCTGGTGAGTTTTTGTGTGTTCGCCCTCTCGCTTTCCCTTTCTTTCGTTCTCTTCCCGGCTCCTACAGATTGTCTTGCAGTCTCTCCATGTAACTTCTGAGCTCGGCTGACTGTCCCAGGTCCATGTCCTGACAGACCCACTTGATGTCGTCTTCATTCCCGATAAGGATGGAGTTGGTGTACGGCCCGCCTTCGTCAGGTAGTACAGTGGCGAAGGAAGTAAACTTGACCCTTTTGCGCTTGGTGGCACTGGGAGAGTTGTTCAGGGGCTCGACTTTTCCACTGGGGTCGTTTCCCGAACAGGACCGTGGATCGGAGTGCACATGGGGCATGCCACGTCCATGTGACGACCCGCTTTTCTGAACGCCGCTCCCATTGAGGAGGTACTTGCTCTCCTCACACCCCTCGTTGCGATCTATCGCGGTCGTGCACTCATCGTTGTGTGCCAGCGGCCCATGGTCTCCGTGATGATCCATCAGGTCCGCTTCGTTACCGAGCCACACCCAGTCGTGGGCGTGGTTCATGTTGCCCTGCTCCAGAACAGGAAGCTGTTTGTGGCGGTAGCGGAAGGCAAAACTCACACAGTTGATGAGGAAGACGAGAATAGCAAGGCAGAAGACTCCAAGCAGGGCATACATGCCAATTTCCAGATCTGACAGGCCTCTCGGAGCCTGAGTCAAGTCACTATCTGCCCCGCCGCCAGGGAGGTCGACCTGTGCTGGGAAACTGGTATAGTCCACAGGGCTGTTGTTTTGCCCCCCACCTTGCTTGTTGCCCCCGGAACGACTAGTTAGGGGAGTCTTTGTGGTCGTGCTGCCTTTCTTTAGGACTGACTCTTCTCGTTCTACTGCCGTGTTTGTGTATTTCCAGCTATCTCCTCCACTTGTTTTATCCGCTTCTAGAAGCTTATGTTTCTGTTCGTTTGTGCTGTTGTCCAGACTGTTCTCCTCCTGAGTTCCACTCCTCTGCTCCAGGTCGTTCTGTCCGAACTTCACCTGTACGCTTCCTATCCCCATCGCCAAAATGCTCTTTCTCTTGGATTTCTGGCAGGTTTCTGAGATCATCATCTCCACGCGCAGTAGCACACCCTGCCCTTCACCCTCCGCCACTACCACAGGCCAGCGCTGGGACTGATCCTGATAGGTGGAGACCACGTTCTCATCCAGTGAGGTGATGGTTAGAGTAAAATCTTTAGGGTCGTAGATGTCAAGAGGGGTCACAGAGCCATCACTGTACTGAATCCATGCACTGATAATGGCTTCCTGCAATATAACAGAGAGATGGTTAAGAATAGATGCTTGATTTAAAATAAAAACTGCTCGCTCTTTATTGAATGAATCATTCTTTTGAGTCACATTTTCATTGATTCGGTTGATCCAGTTCACAAAACCACTTTGAATGAATCTGGTTCTTGGCTCAACGATCCAGTCACAAGTTAACAGAGGGTGAAAAGATAACAAGTGACTTCAGCAAACGTATATATAGTTCATGAGTCATATGAGCTGCTTTAATGGTGAGTTCTGCATCCTTTTTGAAGCCTCAGTATCCATTCATTGTAATTACATAGAAAAGCCTGACCATTTTCCTCCTGTTAACCTCCGCACAGTCAGTCCATGAGTCAGTGATCTAAATTTGAGAACCAAATCAGTCTGATTTGTGAAGAAATCATTCAGACTGTTTTTTGAACTAAAACCAAAGCATTTAAAAGATATGACTCAAAAAACGATTCGCTCGGGAAAGAATGGCTAGTACAATTCTTTACATATTTCTCCTTTTGTATTATATGTTTGGAACAAGCAAATGATGACTAATTTTTTTTTTATTTTTGATGTCCCTTTTAACAACAAACCTTAATTAGTTTGAAACATTCTGATTTTCTAATTTGCCATTCTAAACATTCTACTGCATCATTGTCCTTGTATACTGTATACTTGTATACTGTATACGGCATTGCTGAACTGAAATGACGTCTAATGGCAAGGCTGTCAAGGTTATTTCTCTTAATAAATTCAAAATTTCCCATGATAAATGCAGGAGCATTACAGGTTAAAGATTCAGTAATTTATACTTCAAAAATAAAGGAAGAGGCAAATAAGTTGGCATGCTGAAAACAATAAACTTTCTTTTCACATGACTGCAAGGAGAGAGTGAATGCCCAACAAGAAGTCCTGCAGTAAGATGTCCTGGTGCTTTTTTAGTACAGCCTCAAATTCATATAACTTTTACTGCTAAAACAAATAATTCTGTCATTTCAGTCATCATTAATTACAGGGAAGCACAACTCAACAGTATTAAGGGGCTGAAAAGAATTGCTTTAAAGGGACAGTTCACTCAAAAATAGAATTCTGTCATGGTTTACTCACCCTGTAAAATCTGTAAAACATACTCACACCTGGTATGCTTTCAATGTATGGGAAAGAAAAGCATCTATGCTTTTCAAAATTTCCACAGAAGAAAGTTTGAAATGACGTTAAAAAAGTGTGAAAACGATGACATCATTTTCATGTTTGATTGAACTGTCCCTTTAAGACTAAAGTGTCAAGTTTTCAGGAAGCTCACAAAAATATCTGTAGCAGCACTTGCAGACTGTGCAAATTAATTTTAGCTTATCTAAACATGTAGTCGTATATAATTGAAGAAATACTAAATACTATGCTAGGAAAGAGAGAGGTAATTATAGGATATGGATTATAATTATATAGGCTGTAGAATGTGTGGAGTTAATCACAAATGCTCAAGAGAGTGAAAACACAAACTGCAGATCAACTACGCTAGTGTCAAAAATAGCGCACAAGAACAGCCTCCAGATATGTGGCCACCTTGATTTTGGCAGCTTCTTCAAATGAGACAAAAAGCGTTTTTCTTAATATTCGTAATTGCCAACAACTCCAAATGAGACTCTTGCAGTGTTTTCCCACCCACTCTCATTCACTCATAGTTAACCTTGGGCCCTGTGCGTGGGAAAATGCTGGCAGAAGCCAGGGAAAGCATTTCGATTTTTAGCAGAGCCGCTATTTTAGATACTTTAATCAGATGATTCCAAACAGCACTGTAGGGGGAAGGAGGATATTAGAGCTACTCACTGCTCAGTTATAATAATGCCTGCCAAAATGAACACCGGGGCCTCTAGTGAGGGGCCATGGGTTAATAGAGCAAACAGAGGCCAGAACATTTTGCAGAATGTGTTTACATACTGGATTATTCCCGCAGTGGTATCTGTACTGTTGGCATGGCAGACTGTGGATGGTTGATAGGTGTGCTTTACAATGCCTGGTTTAAAATGTTGCATAGTCAGGAATGTATGTGAAAGATTGTTCCTTTTTTGAGTATTTTAGTCTCTGCATTCCGTCTCTAATATCCCTCACTTTTCCTTTAGCCACAGACTCTCAACCAGGTAGTGTGAATGAAAATGTATTCTAAAGTGCCACAATATTAGTGCCTATTTCTGATGTTCATCAGCAGGTTTCCTTGCAGCTGTTTAAGCTTTAAGAGTTTTCAAACTGCACTGCTCTTTTAAATTAGCACACCAGCCTCAACTAGATGCCTAAAACTTTGGGCAATTGTCCTTGACGTTGCTACAAATTTTTCCTTTTTGTACTCCCAGCAGCATGTTCTAGTTCTGCAGTGTTCCAGTAAATCTCATTAAAGTCAAGTTCTTACACACCCTAGTAAAAAAGTAATATATTTAAAATACATTTATTTCATACTGTATTTACTGACATATCATTCGAAACTAACTGAAATAAAAATTATAATTAAACTTCCTTTGGAGTACTACTTGTGCACAATGCACAGTTCTTAATATTAAGCCTAAATGTGTTTTAATATCTCTACTGATGAGGATTGTATGATCTTTGAATAATATCGGTCTTTAAATGCAAGATATTTATTAAAGTGTACCTAAAGTATACTTGCAATAGTTCCACTTTAGCACAACCAAATATACTTCAGTATATCTTTAGTTGGACTTCAGCACTACTTCCACACAATTAAAGTGCATTAAGTACAAAATTAGTTGTCACGATTTAGCAGACTTTAAGCAGACCAGTTTAGTATACTACAAGTACAAATGCAGGGTATTTTTATTAAGCACATAAATATGTACATGTATTTGTAGTATACGTAGCATGAAATAAATCTATTTCAAATACATTTTAGTATATTTATTATTCACTAGGGCAGTAAGTTCAATGTTCTAGAATGTTTTGACAAATTCAGGGTAGTCTCAATTTTTGGTTCTATTCACCTTATTTTTTATTTATTTATTTTTTTACATACGATTGAGTGCGGTCATTTGTAACTTGAATGTGCACAAAGTTCTGGTGTCAGCTGGAATGTTTTAGAACTATGCTGTCCATTCACAGCAACAGGGGTGCAAACTTGTCACCTTTCGGCGAAATTCGCCGTTTTCACCTTGAAATACGTCATTCACGTGAATCGTGTAGATCTGTAAACAAAAAAATAATAAATTTGAGGGGGGGGGGGTCGTCGTCATATCTGCGAGTCGTCTCTCACGTCACCTGTAGCGTTCTTTCCCCCTGTTGGCAAAGGAATGTACCCGCCCTACTCTGCCTCTGATTGGCTTACCTTAATGTTCTTTCCCTCATCCAACCAATCTCACTCCTGAAGCCTAACTTTTAGACGCTGCAGGCAACGGTCCATATTTGGACGGAATGCATTTGTATCTGCTGTAAATTATGGTGTTCCAGTTTAAATGGTGATTACCGCGTGAGGCTGCTGTTTTTTTGTTTTGTTTTGTTTTGTTTTGTTTTGTTTTGCGTGAGGCTACTGTTGAGATAGCTATGAAGATTGTAAGTTACGTTATTGCTACATTAGTTCGCTACCCTTTGCAAAAATGCTCCTCAGTCTTGACCTTAACATATTAACGGATATTAATAATAATTCTACTCATTCCCGCAGGTTCCGATGGAATGCATCACATTTGCACGTGCTTTGTTTTGAGTCTTGAGAACTCACTCACGCGCTCTCATTTTCTGTGCGCCCACAGATCGCGATAAGGAGAGTGACAGCTTTTAATAATTAAGGAAGTTTGCAAATGTGATACTGATTTAATACAACAGCTCAATAAACAAGTACTGCATGATTTTGCTCTATATCATCAACGAAAATAATTCCATATAAAGTAACAGCTGAATGAATGAATGAAAGTGCGTTTTTGAAGAATCTAGTGAGTCAGTGATTCATGATTACCCATTCATAAAGACAGTCACTTGCTTCATTCCTGAATGAATCAACCGTTCGAACGAATCAATTGAATAAATGATTCAGTGAAAAAAATCAGTGACTTGCCGCCACCTGCTGGTGGTTAAGTTGAATTTTTAGCGTATAATTTCAGTTATTTAGCCTAAATCATTTAATATTTCTGTATTCAAAATTTTATATTTAAAAAAATTAATCTCCACATGAATCTATCAATTTAATTGCACTCATGCCACCTCTGAGCCTCATTAAACGTCTGAAAATGTACCTACAAGCCACTTTTGAGTTCTTCTGTGCTACCTCTGTAGTACAGTCTTTTTTAATTAATACTAATTTCATATGACTGACTGATAACTTATTTGTCTTATTCTATTATATTGTTTTAAATAGAAATTTTAAAAAGCTTATAAACAATTTTTTTTGAAATTGACAGATGAAAATGATGCCATTGCAAAGGTAAAAAGACAATACCCCTGTAAGTCACTTTAAGGAGTCAAATGTCACATCGTACTAGGAAGGCTAATTTTTGATTATTGATCAGAAGGTGCTCCTAAATTTTTTGAAATTAGGAGGACAAGCACTCCTAAAAAGAAAAGAAAGCATGGAGCCATGTGTAACATATTAGATCCGTGGATGAGGTCTTAAAGAGACAGCAGCCTAAATAAACCTGCTGCTGTCCTTCATTATACAGTGAAGACTATCCTGTGTTATTTTACAGTTGAATAGATTATAGTTAGAAATGGTTTATAGTTAAAAATTTAAGTACAAATTAAGTATAATTTAATTTCTATCTTGTTATTGTTTTTGCTCGTGCTATTGATTGTCATTAATTTATTTGTTATTATTTTATTATTTACTATTTAATTGTCTTTTTTAGTTCAAATAAATTCAATTCTGAGTGCATGTGGTTCTTGGGTGGGGAGGGGGCATGGTCCATGGGAAACAGTCCTGCCACCACAGCTGGAAAAATCCTAGAGGAAACACTGCATATATTTAATAAAATTAGACAAAATGCATTTACAAAGGTAAAAAGAAAATGTACATCTGTAAATCAGTTGGAGTCAAATGTCACCTCGTATTAAGGGGTTTGGGGGTGGGGGGTTGTTAGTTTAGTTTGTCACCTTTTTCACCCCTGACGAGTTTGCACCCCTGCAGCAATGTCAGCTTTTATTTCTGAAATGATCAAGCCAATTCACTATAGCCTAAACCTCTAGTTCCAGAACAGTTTAGAATGTTTCAGCCTATATGATTTTTTTCCATAATGCATAGTAGTAACTGAAGTATTCTGTTGGCCCTTTCTCATGGCTCTCACCTGTTTGGGTGTGTGCAACAGGTCCTGAGCAGTGGTTGTGATGTAGAAGGCTCTGTTGTTGGTGGAACTGGACTGCAGTGAGAGACTCAAAGAGCCCACCAGCTGAACTCCCAGATCACTGATGGTCACTTTATCATCCACCACTGTGATGGTCTTCTCAGCCAGAATAGAGTCAGAGAAGGGGGATATCACCTGGGAAATACGAAAGCCAATCATCAGTTCAGATAAGTGCATGTCATGCTATCTATCTATCTATCTATCTATCTATCTATCTATCTGCATGAAATGTACTCATTTTAAACAATTTATATAAATATTTGAAAATCATTCCTGTCCCTGTTTCCATTATATAATATCTCCCATCTTTATAAAAGGCGAGGAGATACAAACTGACGCTTTAGCAATTGCTTTATTATGACAGACAGGCAGTATGACAGGTGTACAAAGAGCTCTCAGAATCAACATGTCATCGTCGAGCACCATATTCTGTTACCGTGGACACAAACTGTTGAGTGACACCATGAGGATTCCCGAGCTGAGGGGAGGAAAGGAAGAAAAAAACTAGAATGGCAGGAAATCAAAGGGGTGGCGGAAGCCTAAACGACAGGGAGAGAAACAGCATGAAAAAAGGACTGGAGAGAATTCCACACGAAATAAAAACAAACTCAAAACCACATGCGAGGTCTTATATAACCAGCACAAATTTGGACCAACATGTGCAAATGGAGACAGACAGACATGAAAAAACACACATGCGGAGGAAATGAACAAACACACAGGGGTCTCTTTGTCTCTTAGATTTCCAACAGAACACTTGACTCTGGGATGAGCATTCAACACTGCTGAGATTTTAACACCTGTAGACAAACAAGCTTGTTATCACTTAGATGCAATAACATCTTCGCAATGAGGGGTGAATATTTCCGGTGTGTTTGACAAGGGAGGTGTTACTATCGCTCAGGTTCTTTCTTTATTTGTCACCGGTCTTTATTTGTGTGCCGAATTCATTTAAAACTGAGCTGCTCACCAAACAGAAGCAGTCAAAGAAACTGGCTATGAATAAATTAGGAATTCATTTGATTCCCAGGGAATGCAGATATTGTACTGTACTGATAAAATGTACATCTTGACACCAATGTAAGACGCTTGGGAAAAAATGTGTCTGCAAGATCTATAAAAGCAGATACAGATGCCTTGTATGTTAAACATAGACAGCTAGCTAGGTTCATCATTTTGGTCATGAATTCTGACTACTTTTTAGCTTACTTCTAGATTACTTTATAAAACTTGTTTTAAACTTACCGTAAATATACCACATTGATATACTTTAAACATGAAAATAGCAAATTACATTACACGCCCAAAGTCTTTCAGGTTTTAAACATTTTTGTCCGGACTTCTAGAATCAACAATTACTGAAGGTATTTCACAGCCATACATCACCAGTGTTTTAGCAATTATTTGTTTCATACATGGCCTAATTACAATTGTATTTACATAACATTTGTAAATACAGTCAAAGATAAATGGTATGACACAATATGATTTTTAGAAAGGAACGTTTTAAAGAGAAAAAAGAATTAGGGAAAATCAATGAATTATGAATGATTTCCTGACATTGTGTGAATATGTAATCCCTAAAAATGTAACTGTAATCTGATTATGAGCTTTTTAAAATGTTATAAACTCTAATTACATGTACCTAATTTTTTGGAATCTGATTGCATAATCCAGATTACATGTAATCAGCTACTACCCAGCGCTGTAGATAGATAGATAGATAGATAGATATTTACCTGTATATTGGTGATGCCTGGGTCTCTTCCTACCAGCACCCTTCCATCAATTAGTCGGGCAATGCTTGAATCCTCTACTTTCAGGAAGTCCAGGACCATCTCTGTGACGTCGGCTGACCAATCGGAGCCCAGCATGTGCACAAGCTCCCCACCAGGGCCAACCGGCTCAGCTACGAAGTGTGTGAGAACACGCAACAGAGCGTACTGATACTGCAAGGCACAGCCCCTGCCCTTCCTCTCATCTTCCTCATCATCCTCGCTGTCCCGTGTTGGTCTGGACAACACAGAACACAGATTAGATAAGAAATTTTGATGTTCAGTAGCTGTTGTATCAATCAATCAATCAATCAACTTTATTCCAGACACAGAGGTCCATATAGACAACACAGTACAGACATATACATAAATATAAAACAATACAAAACATTTAAGAATGAAACAGATAAAGCATCATTAAAACATATACAGGCATCGGGTCCAATGTTTCCAAAAGCAAGATGTATACCTTGTATCACTCTTAGAAACATCAGCTATGGACATAATGATCATATTCTTAGACCCTATCAGCCTGCACATGAATCCATACATAAAATTTCTTAAGACAGCGTTAAAAGTGGGCACATTGTTAGACACAAACATTTCACTGGCACTACTCCCCCTGGGAATTTTAAGCACAATTCTCATAGCGTCATTATAAGCCACTTTAAGTTTTTTCATTTTAGACTCACTAAAATTACACCACAGGTGTATGATGATGAAGTGGTGACATTATTTTGGCTTATTACGTAATAAGACCCTGAAGTGCATGGCCAGAAAGATTATAAAAAGCTACTGAAATGCCATTATTCGTAATCACAATATTCAGTAATACAACACAAATGGGTTGATTTGAGGTTGTTTTCTAAGTTGATATAATGAGACACTAGTAATGAGATTCTAAGAAAGAATAATGAAATACATAATAGTAATTGTTCTAAGAATAAGGAAAAACAAAGTCAAAATAACAATTCCATCTTGTGCTGTACGGATTCCTTAAAGGGACATTTCAGTCAAAAATGACAATTCATCATTTACTCACCCTCATGTTGTTCCTAACTTGTATGGCTTTCTTTCTAACATGAAACTCAGAAAAAGACTGTCCATGCAGGACTTTTCCATAAAAGTGAACTGGGGCCGGGTTGTCAAGCTCCAAAAATGTGGAGAAAAACAACATAAAAGTACCAGAATAGTAGTCCAAATGGCCTGTACGCTATATGCCAGCTTTGTGTGAGGGAATTTAAATCATTATTTATTGAAAATCTGCTGTCGTTCTCACATCTCATTTTCACTCTTGCATAATAAATCACGCTATTTTTATTAAATCTTCTTTGGAGCATTCACTTCATTCGCTTTCACCGTATGGAAAAAATGTTCACACTGTGAACATCTCCACAGGAGAAAGTCATTCAGGTTTGGATCAAAATGAGACAGAAATGCTGACAGAAAGCAAATTTTTGCATGACTTATGTTACACTGAGGGCCAAGAAGAAAGCAATTATAAACATTTTTGGGAAAGCTAAGCTTGTATATTTCAGTGCAGCTGGCTATCTGACTGATTACAATAGAGGAAAAGAGTCTGATCTCCAGCAATTATATATTTTTTTCTTTTCTTTTCTTTTTCTTCTGTTCTCTGCTTTTTGTTTTATTTTCCCTTCCCTTGCCTTTTTTATTTACTTTTTTATTTTATTTTATTTTTCTGTTTGATATTGTTTTGCTTTCCTTGCCTTGTCTTTTCTCCCCCCATTTTATTTCTCTTTATGAAACTGTGATTACTTCAAATTTCCTGTTCACCTAGGGGAAGCATTGCATGGGGTGTAAGAGAGAGAGTGTGTGTGTGTGTGTGTGTGTGTGTGTGGTTCCTGGTAGTAACAGTGGTTTTGTTGTTACAAGCAGAGAGATAGAAATTGGCCAAATTGAAAAATGGGCCCAGCAGACAGACTGAAGGCCAACAAGCAGAATTGGGTTGTGAAAAAAACAGACATATTTCCAAACACACGCACACGCACACGCACACGCACACGCACACACACACACACACACACACACACACACACACACACACACACACACACACACACACACACACACACACACACACACAGAGCATATATCATGAAAATGAAAGGGATGGTTCTAGATCTCTGTGGCTGAAAAAACAGTGTGCCCTTCTCACACGCACATACGCTTTTTGCTGTCTCTCTCTCTGACACACACACACACACACCTACCTCTTGTTGGTGATGATGGGTACCCTCCATCCTTTGACTTGGCTGAGTTCGGCATCAGAGACGTCAATCTGGAGAGGTAGCCGTGGCACCCAGACGGTGAGCTCTAATTGGCTGGTCAAATAGAGGTAGGTAAAGTTCACTTGAAGAGACATATGCCCATTCTTTTCTTTCCCGTTCACCAACACCTCATCACAACCAAGAGACACCTGCAGTGCAAGAAACAGAAAGGTGAAGTGGAGGTGGATCGAACAGCTGTGATTGTTTTGTGGGTTTTGTAATGGATGTAGCATTTGCTATGATTCTTCCCCTTGCACTAGCCACAATTACACTTATCTGAAAAGAGAGCACCTTTTCACATAATTATATGAAAACGAAGAAAAACAGAGAAGTGAGTGTCTCCCTTGTTAGTCTCCCTGTCTTTTGCCTCTTCTTATTTTTTTATTATCTGGACTTTATTTTCCCCCCATCTTTTCTTTTTATTTTGCCCTCTTTACTCTCTGTCGTGATTAATGGTGGTCTGTATCCGCTGGACGTTTATGACACTTTGATGGGCTGTGTCTGTGTGACGTTGTCATGGTGAACACAGCACCATCATTTTCCTTCCGGTAAATCACACACACACACGCACAAGAGCTCAAGCAGCGTGAAGCAGTCACATCTCACTATTACAGCTCAGGGTCACGGTGGGGGCAGACTCAAATTTGAAATGAACGCATATGTGTGTCCACAGACCATGCAGGGCTCAAATTGCTCAAGCTTTTGTGCTTTGTCGGTTGCCTTTAATTCATAAACATCTTCCATAGTGTACTTCCTGGTAATATTAATCACCTAACAATGAAAGCAAGAGAGATAAAGAGCTGGAGAAGAAATAAGAGCGGTGAAGACAGATATTCAGAGCAGACCAGACACGTAAAAATACCAGTTCCAAGTACAATACAGAAGCACTTTTACAATATAGAAAAAATACAAGTAACAATACCAGTCTTTTGCAGTTCTGTAGTACCATGTAACAACTCTATTCAGCGAGTAGTTCGAATATTTATTGTCAAGCCATGCTTTTCTACTTTTTGCAATTCATTTTATTTTACATTGCTTGTTTAATGTTCACTTACCATTTACTGTAGTTTTATACCTGAAAAACTACTGCTTTGTTGTTTTGATCTATATGTACAGTACTGTGCAAAAGTCTTAGGCCACAAGTATTTTCACCAACAAAAAATGGTTTGAAATCAGTTATTTCTATCTTTTTCTGTAGTGTGTCAGCAGGAAATATCAGTTTACATTTCTAAACATGATTCTGTTATGAATTGTGGCCATAGAAAGCGAGATTTTTGTTTTGCACAAGCGAGTCTGACAACAGCCAAGTGCCCACACAGGAGAGATTAGACTCGATCATCATCCTCAGTCTGTTCGAATGACATGAAGAAAAGAACAAACTGAGACAGACTAAATCCAGAAGAACTGTAGCAATGTCTCCACGATGCTTCAAGAAATCTACCTGCAAAGCTAAAGTACTGTGAAAAGTTTTAGGCACTTGGGTAAAAATGCTGTAAAGTGAGGATGCTTTCAGAAATAATGCCATAAATAGATTTTATCTATCAATTAACTTCTATTAACTAAATGAAATCAACATTTGTTGTGAGCACATTATGCATTTAAAACAGCTTTTGCCCCATGTGCACTTGCGCATAGTTTTTCAGGTAGCTTTGCAGGTAGGTTTCTTGAAGCATCTTGGAGACGTTACCACGCTTCTTCTGGATTTCGTCTGTCTCAGTTTGCTCTGTTTCTTCATGTCATTCCAGACAGACTGGATGATGATCAGATCAGATCTCTGTGTGGAGCACTGGCTGTTGTCAGACTTCTTGTGCAAACAAAAATCTTACTGGATTATTACAATTCATGGCAAAAATAATGTTTGTAAATGTAAACTGTTATTTCCTACTGACACTACAGCAAAAGATAGAAATAACTGACTTGAAACCATTTTTTGTTGGTGAAAATACTAGTGGATTAGGACTTTTGCACAGTAGTGTATGTAATTGCTAACTATTTACTGTTAACAACATGAAGCAATGATTACTTTGTTGAGAAATATCTGAAGGCTACATGGCATTGCTACAGTGAAACTTAACATTATATTTATATTAAGATTCTGGAAGTTGTTCCCATTCCTTTTCTCCATAGGCATTTCAAATATTTTTCAATAAAGAGTTGTAAGCCATGAACTAAAGTAAATGGCTTTGAGTTGAATCATAATATTATAGAGTTGAAACGTACTTGAAAATGTGATATAAATTCAAGGATGCAAGAGTCTGTACTTGTTCCTAAGGCATTGTGAATGACAATCAAATATTACGAATTGACAATTACACAAGATTATTTAAAAATGAAGTGTGGCTTAAAACCATTTATCATAGATCGCAAGTCTGTCTTGAAAAGTTTACATGTAAAAAATCAATTCTCTATGGAAAAAAAATGAATGGAATGGAAGATAGTTGTGCTCTGTAGCATATTTGTTTTAGTGGTACTACTATTGATGACTGTGAAAAGCATGGCCTAATGGTTAGAGAGTTGGACTTGCAACCCAAAGGTTGTGGGTTTGAGTCTCAGTGCCAGCAGGAATTGCAGGTGGGAGGAGTGAATGTACAGTGCTCTTTCCACCTTCAATACCCACAACTTCCCTGTATGTGTGTACTTGGCCACATCACTGGAAATTTCATTGGTACTGGTATTGACAATTGAAAACTTATTCCTAATCCTACACCATATGTGTGGTACCCGAATGTACACTTTTACGCTAAACCAAATTAAGAGGCAAATTATTTTGGAGAAAAAAAAAATGTCAAGAGATATGGGAATACTTGATCTGGGAGAGAGAGAGAGAGAGAGAGAGAGAGAGAGAGAGAGAAAAAAAAGATGGATTGAATTGCCATTCTAAACAGACAGTTAAACAAAGAACCTTTTAAAAGCAAGTACTAAAATGAACCGTGATTCATTCAACACGGGCAATTAGAGTAAAAATATGAGATAAAATGTCATTCCATCAAAGTAAATGCACTGTCTCTCTTACACACACACACACACACACACACACACAAGCCCTGAGAGAATGTATAACAGATCCCATGCTGTGCATGTCTTTTATATAGGATGTAATGTTCCACCACACAATGATAGCTGATAAAAGGCACCCCCAGAAATGCTCAAGTTTTTGTGTGTACGTGTGCGACTCCTGAAAGAGCAATTACCCAGAATTCCGTGCAAGCACGCTACGCTCAATTTCTCTACCTTTGCTTCCATCTCTGTTCTTGCAATTTGCACCTTTTTCAATCCACCCATCTTTCTGATCATCCCCAGTGTTGCTCTAAGAGCCGCCACCCCGTCATTCTCTGCGGCAGAAATGACTGTGTCAGGTCTGAGGACCGCAAGGCTAATGGCACAGGAAAACGGCAGCTAAAGTGGCATGTGGCCATATCAGAACATCAAAAACATGACATGATAAAAACATTCTGGAAGCTGGGACACAGCAGCACGCTTCTCCTCTGAGGCTGATAATTGTACAAACCACCAAAGTTTATCCAAATAAGCAGCATATTTGACTATATTTGCATTGTATTGGGAAAAAAACAGAAAAACACTAAAAATAGTAAAAATAGTAATCGCAAGGCAGAAAAATAATCAAAAAACAGAATGAAATGGCCACAGTTACCATTATGACAATGTATGAATCATATTTTCTGTCAATGTACTGTATATCGCAACACCATAAAATAGAACTACAGATGATTCAATAGATGGACAATTACAATTCAATATTCAAATAAATGCAAGAAAGAAAACCAATCAGAAATCAGTATGCAAATCATTCGTTATCATTGGTGGTTAGATTTTGTATGCTTAACATTTAACAATGTAAATCAATTGGAGATTTTCAGATTTGAAGCTTTAATTTTAGCATATTTACTAGTAATTTTAGTAAACATGTATTAGCAATATATTAACAGGTATTCCTTGACATTGGTCTCTTGTTCATTCTCGTCTACCTGGTTTCTCAGTTTTCCTCCTGTCCTGCTGCTGATGCCGTATTATTTCGTGACTTCGGAATGGACCTGTATAAACACTTCCCTTCATCAAAGCCAAAGAGCTGAGCCATGGATTTGATGACACTGAAAAATCGATTTAATCTCTGTCTCTATTTTAAAGAGAGGGGGAGAGGAGACTGGCCAATGAGAGAGAGAGGTGAAGGCCAGTTTTTTTTTCCAGAGAGGAGCACTATAAAGAGAAAATTATGTCTCAACAAGAAAGGGCAAACAACCCAAAAACAATTGGAGGTTTTCTAATACTTCTATAAAATGAATCGTGTTTGGCCCCATTTGGACCTTTAGGTCCTGATATTGGAGAGAATTTAGAAAGAAACCCCTTTTGAATGAGAATAACATACACATGGATGACTTTGAGCCCCAAAAGAACTCTTACACACAAAAAAAGATACTTTAGGAAGGATATTTATTTATTTATACATACTACTGCGCCGCTGAATGCTCATATCTGATTGGCTGACAAACCTTTTAAGGTGTGCAATTATTTTCAGGGAAACGCCAAACAATTTCAGTTATTTCAAAGGTCCTTACAGCCTACAACAGCAAAATAACCAAAACCCACAATGACACTGAACAAGCAAATAAATATAGTAAACAACAAGATAAAAACTACAAATTATTGCCATGATTTTGCCACAAAATGACGTTTTATTACTCTTTCTCCCACTCTCTCTCCCATACAAACGCACAAGCATAACAGTAAGGACGCGGGTGCACAGGGGTGCACATAAGTGGTCCGCAGGTCCGCATGCACGACCATAATAAAAAATGCACGGTGTAAATAAGTTCTGACAGTGCATTTGCGCACCGACATGGTTGACAGCTGTTAATGTACAATTAGCATTTTGGATCTACAAACTGTACCATATAAGATTTCTATTCAAACTGAAAGCATAAATCTAGGCTATCCGATGCTGTGACATTCATTCAATGACGCTCTTTAATCAGCAGAGCGTATATACTTACTGGCAGGCAACCGGCCAAAATAAAAGCCTGCTGATTTTAAGTTTGAAAATGATGATTTTTTTAAAAATGAATTATGAATTACGATGAATTATTTTTAAAAAACGAAATAAATAAAGTGCAGTAATATTACCGCTATTATTAAATGATTTTTTATAGTTATATTTAATGGGTCACACTATATGCGTGTGAGGACCAAGCCAAATCTCCAGGTCCTCTTATGAGAACCAGGCTGAAAAACTTATGTGCACCCCTGTGGGTGCATTATTTTCTAATAATTCAATGGCCCGTCATCAATTATTCCTATCTATATCAAAAGCAAAACTATTATTTTATATCAACCGGTTACAGCAAAAATGGAAGAATTATGGAAATACTTATTTTGCAAAAACGCCACTATTAAAGGAACAGCAATGAAACATTTTTTAAGAATTATACTTTAAAATAATAATTAAAGCAACTTTTTTGCAACTGTTCTTCATATGTGTGCATTTATGACTTCCCTCATTTGTGTTGATCTCGGCTGCTCCTCTCAGTTTCACTTTTCTACCAGAAGAATGTTGCTTTTCCTGTCAGTTTTTTGTTCTCTTCTCCACTTTAATTCATTCCACTCTTTCTGTTCTGTGTCTTCCTCCACTCTCTGCTCATCTCTGGAGTGATAAATCACAGATTATTTGGCTGACAATGCAAAACAGCGCCAGGTGCCGCAATCCACCAATCCCATCATCCGCCCAGCTCGCAAATTACTCGGAAGAATTGGCACTTGCTTCTCTGCCGCGGTGAGGAGGAGAAGAGAGAGACGGAGATTAGTAGGGGGCAAAGAGGAGGCAAGAGAGGGAGAGAGGAAGAGAAAGAAAGAAAGAAAGAAAGAAAGACAAAGATGGTGGGCATCAGCTGGAAGGGGTGGAATCAATTTCCTAGACAGGCAAGAGCAGCTCTGGTTCACTGCTTGCAGAGGAATGGTCAGGTACAAAGAGAGGTTTTTAAAACAGATAGATGATCCCACATAGGGATCAGCTTGACTTTTACTGCTTTTACAGCATGATACTGGAGAATGCACACGTGCACCAAAACTTCCTTATGCTCGGAAGAACCAGGTCCTACATCATGAGCGTAAATTTAAATCTATCTATCTATAGTTATATCTATTTTATATTATATATAAAATATATTTGTATATTCACATAAATATTAAATATTTCAAAATTTATATACATTATTATCCATTTTGGATTATATATTAAATATATTTGTATATTCATATAAATATATACAGTGCCCTCCACTAATATTGGCACCCTTGGTAAATATGAGCAAAGGTGGCTGTGAAAATAAATCTGCATTGTTTATCCTTTTGATCTTTCATTCAAAAAATTCACAAAATTCTAACCTATCATTGAAGTAAAACAATTGAAAGCGGGGAGAAAATCCCATGATGAAATAAATGTTTTTCTCCAATGAATGTTGGCCACAATTATTGGCACCCCTAGAAATCCTTATGAGTAAAATATCTCTGAAGTATATTCCCATTCATATTTACATTTTTAGCACACCAGGGTGATTAGGAGCATGAAAATGTCCAGCCATGACTTCTGTTCCACAGGATTATAAATATGAGGAACACAAATGTCAGCTTCCCTTAATCATCCATCACAAGGAGTAAAACCTAAGAATATAGTTCTGATGTGCAGAACAAGATTGCTGAGCATCACAAATTAGAAAGTGGCTGTAAGAAAATAGTTAAAGCATTGAAAATCCCCATTTTCATCATCAGGGCAATAATTAAGAGGTTCCAATCAACTAAAAATGTTAAAAATCTGCCTTGAAGAAGACATGTGTCTATATCGTCCTAATGCACGGTGAGGAGGAGAGTTTGAGTGGCTAAAGACTCTCCAAGGATCACAGCTGGAGAACTGTAGAGATTAGTTGAGTCTCGGAGTCAGAAAACCTTAAAAAAAAAAATATCAAACAGCCCTTACATCACCACATGTTGTTCGTGAGGGTCTCAAGAAAAATTCTCCTTGCTCATCCAAAAACAAACTCCAGCATATTCAGTTGTCAGGCATGGCTGGAACTTCAAATGGCACTGGCTTTTATAGTCAGATGAAATTAAAAACCCACCAGATGGGTTTAGTACAAACAGGGATAAAAAATTCCCCATGCCCACGGTTAAATATACTGCTGGATCTTTAATGTTGTGGGCCTGTTTTTCTGCCGGAGGTCCTGGACACCTTGTTCAGATGCATGGCATCATGGATTCTATCAAATACCAACAGATAAAAAATCTAAACCTGACTGCCTCTGTTAGAAATCTTATAATGGGCCGTGTTTGGATCTTCCACCAGGACAACAATCCAAAAAACTAAACACAAATATGGGTCAATGAGCACAAAATGAATCTTTTACCATGGCTGTCCCTGTCCTCTGACCTGAGCCCTATAGAAAATGAGTGAGGTGAACTGAAGAGAAGACATGGAGCTGTGAATCTGAAGGATCTGGAGAGATTCTGCATGAAGGAATGGTCTCTGATCTCTTATCAGGTGTTCTCCAAACTCTTCAGGCATTACAGGAGAAAACTCAGGGCTGCTATCTTGGGAAAAGGACGTTGCAATAATTGGGTGCCAATAATTGTGGTCAATATGATCTAGAGAAAGCATTTATTTCACAATGAGATTTTCCCCCCACTTTCAATTGTTTTACTTCAATGATAGGTTAGAATTTTGTGAATTTTTTGAATGAAAGATCAAAAAGATAAACAATGCAGATTTATTTTCTCAGCCACCTTTGCTCATATTTACCAAGGGTGCCAATATTAGTGGAGGGCACTGTATGAAAATATATATATATATATATATATATATATATATATATATATATATACATACATATTTATATAAATTATTTATATATATTTATTTTAAATATATTTCATATATCAAACCATCTACTTTATTATTTGGAATATTTAGTTAATGTACAAAATATAACACATTATTTTAATCATACAGCCTGTTTATATAATGTAAATACTACTTTTCAAGGGTTTAAGGTTAGTAAGATTTTTTATTTTTTATAAGCTTTTATTTACCAAGGACACATAACATTGATCAAAAGTGACAGTAAAGACATTTAAATAGTTACAAAATATTTCTGTTTCAAATAAATGCCATTCTTTTGAACTTTCTATTCATCAAAGAATCCTAGAAAATATTTAATTTTAAATGTATCATGGTTCCACAAAAATATTAATATTAAAATATAAAGCAGCAATGTTTTTTTAACGTTTATAATAATAAGAAATGTTTCTTAAGAATCAAATCAGCATATTAGAATGAACACTGAAGATGTAATGATGCTAAAAATTCATCTTTGCAATCACAGGAATAAATTACATTTTTAAATGTTAAAATAGAAAAGAGTTCTTTTAAATTGAAGTGGTATTTCACAATATGCTTATATTATTGTATTTTGATCAAATAAATGCCTTGCTGAAATAAGAGCTTCTTTCAAAAACATAAAAAATCTTAATATATAACACATGACAAGAAAAACATTTAATCCATAAACACTGCAGAATTTTTAACATCTGCACGCCTGTACGTCGGTATAGTCTGACTGATTTGAAATGTCCTTACCAGTAAACCAATCCCACGGCCACGAACTAGATTAATGCTGAGAACTGCTCGGTCTCTGAACCAGTTTGTAGTTTGCACTCACATGAACACTGATATAAAGTTACAGTTACCCGCTCATCCAAGCTCGCCTTTCTTCCAAAGAGTTTTACACTGTAATCGAATTTGAATTTAGAGCATTTCCACTGCAGAAGGCGATAAATTCAGATTCCAGGTTCTAAATGTGATGCTGCCTGCGGTTAGAGACTCCCATAGTGCCTCGCCTGGGGATCTGGCACTGTTAAACGTACATGATGAGTTTAAAACTTCATCTGTCAATCTTCCCCTTTAGGTGATTTCTCAAAATGCACATCTTCGGAGTAAGATTTCTGATATTAGACCCACATAGTATAAACCTTTCTCTCTCTCCGTATGTTCACTCTCAAAGTACTTTGCTTAGCATAATTTGATTTTTTGTGATTGATCATAGCGCTCATCGTTGCCTGTCGCCTTGCATTCATGACGTGGGACTTAAAAGCTCTGCAAATGATCAGAGCATCACAGAGGAACACACAGACGAAGGAAGATTAATAGGTAGAGTGAGAGAGTGTTCAAAGGTGTGATGCTAACCTTACGTCTTACATCTTTAATCAATCAGAGAGTTTTCCATTTGCGTGCAAGATTCTTGTTGATGTGACTTCAGCTTGTTCCAAATACACTTAAATGCTTATTCACCATGAAAATTGCTTTTACCAGAGCATGCAATCAGCAGTCATTAGTGAGTCACGAACTCTTCAGTTCATGGGGTCATCAGATCTGCACTCATTTTTTCACTAACGCGGACACTTACAAACAGACATTCACTCAAGCTAGATATTAAAAAAATGACATTATTTACTCACCCTTATTTCAAACCTGCATGTTTTTTTTATTCTGTTGAACTCAAACTAACATGTTTCAATGCAACAAAGGTGAATAGAACTGCCAAGCTCTAAAAATGAGGAAAAGGCAAAATAGAAGTAAACTGCACAGTTTGTCTTGTGTACCATATTCTGAAATCACGACAACTTGTGCAAATGTATTAATTACAATACTTCTATACATCAAATCATGATATACAATGTGTGTTATCTTTTACATTTGTGATTTTTTCTACTTTATTTTTATGTATACAAAAATTGCAATCTAACACACTTATAAATGATAGCAAATGACATAAATGTTTATCCACATAAGTTTATATTTATTGATTTATTTTTGCTGTTTTATGAATTGATCATGTTTCATAATTGTTTTCCTATTTAAATTGATTTAAAAAGACTAATAGGCTGCTAAATGGCAGATTCCATTGTGACAACTTACCCCATATGTGTCAAAGTGTGTTAAAAAAAAATGGTAGAATTGTTCAAATTTTTATTTTTATTTTTTTGGTAGCAAAGACTTTAAGATATGTTTTTATGGAGAAAATATACACTATTAAATATTCACTGATCTAAAATAGCGTGACAACTAGCCCCTGCCTGTTTCTTCTCAAAGGAAAATTTAGTGAAAAGCTCAAGTGCACAAAAAAAAAAAAAACTTAAAAATGAAGTATGCGTGAGCATGATACTGAAAATGTACTGTAAGTTGTTATTTTGCTAAAAATCTTCCTCTCCACCATATAGCTCTCAAATTTCATTCGTGCTTGTGAACATTCAAACCTGCCACCTGAAAACATAAAAAAACCATACATGTATAAAACAACATGAGGGTCAGAGTAAATAACGACTAGTCTTAAGTCTTCTGTGACTTGGGGCAGGCGGGTTGATTTCTGCGATTCAGTTTGTCCTAGAATGGGAAGCCAGGCCTTTTTCAAACTTCTGAAATTGATATGCGGCATATTTACATAATATTTGCATAGGTATATAAGTCATGGGTGTCCCCAATATGTCTGATATTATTATTAGTGGTCTAAACCTTCATCAACATATCCTCTTTGGGAGATGAACTAAAAACAAAGCCCTTCGTTGAGACAAGTCAAAAGATACACATACTCGCACAAATAGTTTCCTTACAAAATAGAACAGTAGCGGTGAAGCCGAAAAGACCTCAAAATCCAACTCGGACTGGTTCGCTGCAATGAATGGGCGAAAAATCATAACATATTTAATAGTTATCAGTAAACACTGAACATCAGCTTCTGGACCTGTCTTCTCCGATACCCCAGCATCTCAGCTACAGTCTGCCATTGATTCTCATAAACACCTTAGAGCGTTGCTTCCATCTGTGTGAGCGTGTGTATTTGGTTACTTAACACAGTATGCTATCATATCATGTGAAGTGAACCTCTTGTAACATTTCTGATTAGAAAATACTGCCAGCACAGCACCAGCAGCTATGTCAGTCTCATTTTCCACAGCGGCTGTTTGAGTAGTTTATCTTCGCACACACACAGATGGAAGCTTTGTTCTAAGGTGTTTATGGAGAAGAAAACAGCATATTGTTGAATAATTCAGGAGAAAAGACCTTTTAACATAACAGAAAGTTTCCATATGTCTGTCAGAGCGCTGTATGTCAGATAACTTGCAGTATCTGCCGGCATTCTGCTTGGGAGATAATATACATAAACACACAAGAACCCAAGAGGCACGTATGCATGCTTAGCCATTTTATCACGGATTGTGGGGGCAAAAGTGTCTAACTGATACTCTGTCGTGTGTTAAAACTCCACTGGCCATCACGTGAGCCCGACAATGCTTTAAAAAAGGCGTTTAATAGCTCCCGTTGGGAAGAGGAGGGTTTGGGGAGGAAGGTTAACCGATTCCTCCCTACTCTCTCACATGGGCTCACAGGAGGAGGAAGGTTAGGTCAAAGGCTATTACCAGAGCTGGAAAATGCCCCTGGGAGGGCCTCACAGGGTCCATTAGTTGTGAGTTACGGGTCCACTGAGCAGAGACGGCAGTATTATGGGAGCTTAGCCATATCCACTGTACATCCTGAGCTCAGAAAGAAGCTATATCTATATAGTTTTAAAAGGGCGTCACGGTGATTGATTAGCGGCTGTGATGTTTATGGGGGTCATAAGCAGTTTATGTCCACATTATTGAAATTTTTCTGATTATGCACTGTAACATCCCACTCTTTTCTAACCATGTCACAGTTACTCAGGCTTAGTGTTCAACACCAATGACAAACTGGATACTTAAATTTGAAAGAAAAAAGCATGATTGCAAAAGAACTGTCAAACAGAACAGTACCCATATAGAAGAGATGGGATACATTTTACAAATAATATTTTATTACATCAGATTTAGTATTAGATTTTAATTATTTAATTAATAATGTTTTTAATTAATAATAATTAATAATAATAATAATAATGTTTTGCGGTTTAAATTTATCTTTAAAAAGCCTATCTGCCTTTTTTAATGTAAAATTTGAAATAAAAACTGAAATAAAATAAAATATAAAAAACATTCCAAAGGCATTACAAACTTCATGTACTTAAATTGAAATAGAAATTAATAAATAAATAAAAAATTACACAGACATAAAAAACTAAAAGTGACAAATTACTAAAAATGACAACACAATTACTAAAATTGTAAATAATATTAAAATATAAAATGATAAATAAAAATCAATCATATAATAATAACATATAATAGTACCTCAGTGATACTAAAATAAATTGGAGCGGTCGAGGCCATTTTTAAGTTGAATATGCAAGGCTTCCAACAACTGTACAGTTTGTTTTTAATATTAATTGAATTTGTTAAAACATAATAATTATTTATAAATCGTTATTAACCTACAACGGCTAATAAATTGGGAGCCCTCACACCTTCACAGAAAATAGCTTACGTCTGTTTTGAAAAATAAGTTATATATTAATGGCAGATTCTATTGTGACAACTTACCCCATTTATGTCAACAGCTGTTCAACGAACTGTATCTTTTACCATTTTCAATAGCTGTTTTGTAGCCAAGACAAAAGTTGACTTTTCAAACATTTGTTTTTGTTCCTGGTTCTCTGTGTTTCTGGTCCTTTGTTTATTTTTACTTCATTAAACTCCCTGCAAATAGATCCTTGTCTCCACTTCTTTTCACCTATTCCGGCAACATTTCACATAGAAAGCATTTATTTATTTACTTGCTCAAAACTGCAAAAAAGTCAGATTTGTGTGGTGAAAAAAGAAACTTAAAAAATGAGCCCTCATAAAGATCCCTCATATTAAGATCTGGAGGGTTTCCAGTAATACAAATTAATAATCATCAGTGGTTCCACGACCACAATTTAGAAAAAGTAACGATTTCTGATGAGAAATAATTAAAAACGAACACACACACACACACACACACACACACTGCAGCCCTCTTTCCCTCTCTCTCGACAAACATATTTAGTTTCTGTGCAGCTCAGCTGAAACTGACAATAGGAGCGGCCTGATGCTCCTAACCTGATCAGAGTTTTACACGATTACGGGCTCGCCGGATATCTGCCTGCCTGTCACTGCAAAGTGAATGAGTTATTAAACGGATTAGCACCGTACACCTCTCCGCTCTTACATAGAGGACACATGCAATGTCTCCACTAGCACAGATACGGTAAAATCCAATCATTTTCCACAATAAATGAACACGTTACAACAGACAGAAGGGAAAAAACCGTGAAAGACGGAGAAAAAAGGGGTGAGGATGTGAAAGATTGATTTATAATCCTCTTTGTTTTGTGTGTCCTCATGTGTCTGAGTGTGTATACATACACACGCGCACTCTCACCCCTTCCTCCATGCCTCTGTCCTTCTTGTTCTTTGTCAAATTCAATTACCGCAGACATTACTGAGGGAGTCTTCACAGGAACCAATTAAGGCCGTGGCCTCGCTCTCACAGACGCTGGTTAAACAGTGGGATTTGAGCGCTAAAGCCTATGGGATCTCTTTAGCCGACTCCTTCATTTATTTGATCGGCCATCATTACGAGAGCCCTTCAACCCACACAAACGCGCAACTGATTAACCACAGCGTGTGACGATAAAGATAAGATCGCATTCACACCTCAACCTGCAGGGTGGCCATGTGACAATGTGACATCTTTTATAAAGGGCGACATTATCCTCTATTTCAGCCCTGAATTCATTCATTCGTTGCCATTGAAAAGGAACGCTTGTTTGCGAGCATTTGGTGCTGCATTTCCTGCCATAATTCACTTTTCTTTTTTTATTTCTACTTTTATATTGTATTGTCTGTGACTCATAACCAGGGGGTCTGCAAAATAATATTAGGGCCCTATGATTTCGGCAGGAATACAGTCACACAAATACAGTTTACTATATAACACAGAATACGGTCATCAAATTGCGATATGGACTACTGTGTGAATATTAAAGCGCAAAAAGACAAATATGAATTCTGCGTGTCTCTGGTGGTGTGGGTTTCATCTACGACACACTTTTAATCATCCGTGACTCACGTGGTGTTTTCAGCATCTGCTGTCTCACTATACGAGATCATGAACACATGAACTTCATCTCCAGAGCTGCAACATTTCACTTTTTCATTTGAGAAAAACTATTGTCACATCATATACACAGAAAATCCAAGCTTTTTACGACAACACGTCAACATAAAAGTTCAGATTAACTTGAAGAAATTGTGACAGTAGAATGTACTTCTCACAGTAGTAGCAACAATAATAAAAATATAATGATAAAATTATTAATATTATTTAAGCATTATTTTTTAAGGAATAATCACAATTTTTCTTCAGTGTTTTCATTTTAACAGTAAAACACTGTTGTGCAGCACTTTTTGCCAAAAAATAAAAGTAATTGCTACATTTTCATTTGATTACATTTTAAAAGATTAAAATGTTTGTAGGATATCAGAGACCGAATCAGACCATTTAAGAATCGAAGAATCGATCAGATTGGTGTTAGAACCACCAAAAGAGCAAATTCCAAGGAAACAGGAAGTCGTAAATCAGATTCCTAGCTCCAACTAGTTTGGAGCAAGCAAACTAACCCACTCTTTCACAGAACAGCTTGCAACATTGAGACAAAAGAACACTTATTAATAAGTCCAACACAGGAAGGAGATCGTCAAATTTGGGGCAAGTAATCAAGACTTATGGTCAGGGAGATGGCCATCACATGGGTTCCATGATAGAAAATCACGAGCTACAGACTCTCTTGGGTGGGTCTCCCCCCCACACAAGACAAAGACTGAGACTGAAAATTCCTTAAGAGACCTTTTAACCTTTCTCTGGTCTTTGCAGAACAAGCCTCTTATCCTCCATAGAAATACACAGAGACTTTCTCTCCCATATGTACCCGAAATCATCTTAAAAGACTTATTAGCAACTAATAAGTCTTTTATGCATAACTCCATATCATGTATGTAACCCACACATTTGACTATCCTTGTTTTAATCACTCATTGTGTATGTCTTGCTTTTAATAAGTATTGAATAGCTGAAGGATTCATATTCATGTTTGGTATGTATGAGTTTGAAAAATCATGCTTTAAATGTTTCTTCCAATTAATTCTTTGTAAAATGTATCATATTCTGGAAATCACATCCAAAGGTATACTTTGCAAGAAAGTCTGGACATGTGACTGACCAGATAACAAATGATTTATGATTTTGCAGAAACAGAGCATCACCCCAAGCTAAGATAATTTCTAATTGGTCAAGACGTCCAGATGGGACGGTCTGAAAGCCGAGTTTAAAAACTCAGGACACCATCAAACTCTCTCTTAGCTCTCTTACTTTTTCTAATCTCTTCTCTTTTGCCACCGCGTTTTGACGCTGCTCTTTGAGCGCCATGTGCTCTGGCCCACGTGCCAGTTGCTACCACAATGAGAAGAAAAACCACCTAGTCTCGTTACATCCTTTTATTTTTATTCTTTTATTTTTAGTTTCTTTTCTTTCCGTTGAGTTTCGTGTGCTAAGTTAAGTTTGCCAACGCCGTGTCTCCGAGTCCGACCTCGAGCGCCCGTCTAAACTTCAACCAGCCCACAACTCCGCAACTTCAGCCAAGAGCCATTGGCTACCCAAGACGTCCCTCCCCTTTCTGCAAAGACGACGACAAAAGGGAATCCCTTAGCAACGCAAGCAAGTAAAACAACTCCAGACTTTTAGCTGGATTGGTGCATTTAATATGAATTTTAGCCTCATTGAGAAAACTCGATGCAGTAGGTTAAATAAGTGATTGATGGTTGTTCAGGTCTAGGCAATTGCACATATTGCTGTAAACTTGGGATTTCACATTTCCTACTCTTAACTCATCCTTTCCTTACTTTCTCTCTTTCCTGCAACGTGTGAATGTGTGAATGCTTGTGTTCATGTGTTAGTTTAGTTTATGTCTTAGGTTTATATAAATAAAATCTTGTTTATATTGAAAAGAGAAGTATCTTGTGTTTTGTGCTCACAAGTTAATGTCTTAATCTGTCGATCTTGTTACTGTGCTATTAAATAGTGTTTTCACTATATTTTGGATTTTAATATCCAGTGCAGAGTTGATTGTTATACGGATCCTTCAGTGATCAGCCGTGAAACAGCGATTCTGTCCAAATTCCCTATAAAATCATAAATGATTCCCTTTGAGCTAAATTAAACTATTTCTTTAAATGAAATATATATTGCGTATTTACGTTACATGTTAATGCTTCATTTGATCACCACTGCTTTTTATAATATATTTGTATTAAATTATAAAAACAGCCAACACAGAATTTCTAAAACTTTTAATAAATTAATTTGTTAAAAGCTTTATGAATTCAGTTGATTAAACAATTAATAATTAAAAGTGAATTAAACCATTAAAATGGAATCCAAAATATTTAAATATTTAGACTTCATTTGGGAACAATGAAATGGAATTTGAGAAAAAAATAAAGTGGATTTCATATAGCTCTAAAAAAAAATTTTTTTGATTAATTTCAAAAGAATTGTTGTTAAACTTATATCAGATCTATGATTTCAATTAATTAGACATACTTTTTGATAACTAAAATTTATTTTAACCAATCAGAGTCCAGAAAAATTAAAACAGAAAAAAATGAGAAAAATAAAACAGAATCCAAAAAAGTTCCAATGGCATCTCCTAAGAGTACAAACTGTAGCCAGCATATGCTTGATCACTGTCACAATTATGAGAGGGTTCTACTATTTTTCTTCTCTTTTTCTACTCTTTAAGGGGTCCCTGGCCCCAAAAAGTTTGAGAACCCCTGATATAAATAAAGCTGGGGTATGTTAGCCTTGTGAACATTTATCCTGACGGTGCACTTCTGGATCTCGTCCTCAGTTGCAATGCTATCATGTTTCCTGTTTACACCTGTCACGCATGTCAGCCGGAGGTCAAACACACATCTTTATGACACCTGCAAGCAGACAGGTACACCTGCCGCAATTTCCCCACCACATGTTTCTGTCATGAAGCAGATTCTCCTCTATCCTGATGCTCTTTTTTCCCCATCACTACACCAACAGAAAATGAGCGTCCTGTAATTCCCTTAATAACATGCTCTGTTGTTCAACTTTGCATTAAAGCTCTGGAATGAGTTTTTCATTGTTACCGGGTATTGATTGTATTTAAACTACATATTGCTGCTTGTAAATGGAAATTGCCTCAGCATCGGGGAAAGTTCAGTTATTAGCTCAGAGCTCAGGAGAGCATGACAACGCACACTCTGACGCTACTTTCACGCAACTCCCGAGGGTACAATTGACCGTCGGCCCCAAAAATAAAGTGTTTTTTATCTTTTACAAAAGAGACAGAGCAAGAAATGTAGAGTACAACAATGACACTACTTCCCTTCATTATAACAGCTAAAGCATCATGTTAGCATGCTAATTAAAGCAACAGCGCTAAATAAATATCATTCAAAACTTTGGGGTTGGTAGGTTTTTTTTTTTTTAACAAGTTTAAAAAAGAAGTTTATGCTCACCAAGGCTGCATTTATTATATATTATTTGATATGTCAACATTTCAAAAGTACAGTAGAAACAGTATTATATATTACAGTTTTTAAAAACTTGATTTGAGAGCTTTGTTTGAAATAGAAATCTTTTGTAACATTATAAATAAAATGTACAAATGTCTTACAGACACCAAAGTTTTATATAAACGTGTGTATACATACACACACATACAGTATATGAATATACATGCACTAAGTAATTAGTTTTAACTGTCAGACGGTCTGAATAAAAAACTCCTCTTAGAAAAGCAGCATCTTCTTAAAAAAATTTAAAAAATTAAAACCCCAGTCCATCTAGCTGTTTTGATCGCTAAATCTTATGTAAATGTCACCTTAGAAGATCACCTCTGGTCAGGTGAACACAAAAGCAGGAAGATCAAATACGTTACAAGTCGAGTAAAACGACCAGTTTGCATGTGAACCTATTTGAGCATAAATACTGCCAAAGTTGAACAACACTTGAATAAATAATCAGACGGGTATGACGTGATTGGTTTGTTTATAGTTGAAGGTGTTTCATCCTGTTACATCAGAATTTTTCATCCTTATAGTTCCATCATACTTTTGCCGGTTCTGCTACCTTTCATGTCTTAATTTGCATCAGCTCAGTCGTTTCATGTGACACATCTCGCGTTTGTCTTCCAGACCATTATTCAGTTCTGGAAATGTCTTTTTTGTGTATGTGTGCATTTCTGAGCATGAATACTTCCCGGATGTCTTTGCGACTCAAAGCCACTAAAAAGAAAAGCATTGCGGGGGAAAAAACGGCTTTCGCAGGCACCTGCTGTTTTTCCTTGTCTGTTCATCTGCCTCCACTCTGGGCTTCCCTGAGTCACCCTGGAACCTGTCGCTTCTACATTTTTGCAAAATGAAATCTCGACAATGCAAGCCCCCACTCCTGTCTTAACTTTTGATGGAGAGCGGGGGGCAGAGGACGAAGAAGGCAGCATGAGATAAAGCAGGTGAGCTCTCACCTTGAGGACATCCTCATCTGTGGAGATGCAGGTCACGGGGTCATCAACCTCTCTCACCGTTCCGTCCTGCTCCACGGTAACAACCTTGACCGGGATGGCAACGCGCCGTCCGGTCAGAATCGCTGTGTTCAGGATCTCTGTGTCCTGTGAGAGAGACATTTCTGATTTAATTTATATATATATATATATATATATATATATACATACACACACATTTAAATTAATAAATATATCATAATATTCTAATTATATATATATATATATATATATATATATATATTTTTTTTTTTTTTTTTTTTTTTTTTTTTTTTTAAATACTACAATTAGGGCTGTCAATCGATTACAATTTTTAATCTAATTAATTATTAATTATTATCTATTTAATTGCATATTAATTGCACATCAACTTTGGTTGAGAAATTATCCACAAAAGATCATTTAAAGCCATTATTGTGTTACATGAGAAAAGCATGAAATAGTAGCTTTAGAAATTTTTCTTTGTTTATTTTCTTTTTTCATTTCATTTTGCGTCAATTTTTGGCTGAACTACCCCTTTGATTAGTTTTTTATTAATATGGATGTTTTATTTTTAGTTTCACATTTTTTTATAAATATGTAAATGGGAAATAATTTTTTAATAAAATGATACTCTAAATAAGAAACTAAAACTGGCAGTAGGTGGTAGTGAATGTCTTAATGAATAAGCCTCATTCATTCATTCATTCATTCATGCAATTCTTTCAAATGGCTGATTCATTCAGGATTCAAGTAAATGGCTCTCTTTATGAATGGGCCATTGAATCACTGTTTCAACCAATTCATTCAAAATGCGGATTAATTCAGAAATTGTGTATTGCTTGGAGACACACAACAGTTCTGCTGTGGCTTTAATAGGTAATATTTGCCTTGACAAAACTGAGTAAAAACAGACAATATTATTTTTATTAGTTATTAAAATGTTGAATAAAGTCAATGTCACATTTGCATTCGTGTGATACTGCACTCATTGTTCGTGATATTGCTCAACTATATCATAATATATACATTTTTCCATAACTAAATAATTTCAATAATGTGTTAAATCGACAGTCCTAATTATAATATATTTATATTAGGGCTGTAGATTTAATGTGTTAATTTGGCACAATTAATCATGGAAAAAGTAACTCATTAAAACAGTGTTTTTTTTTTTTACTGAATGAATCCGTGGTTGTTAACGAATTAAGTGAGTCAGTGATTCTGTGACCCATTCATAAAGACAGTCACTTGCTTCATTTCTGAATGAATCATGAGTCGTTTGAACAAATTAGCTGAATGAAGGACTCACTGACTCACTCATTAAGACAATGACTTGCTGTCTACTGGTGGTTTTAGTTTAATGTTGATCAGTATCATTTCTTTCTTTTTTTAATCATTTTAATATTTGAATATTCATTTTAAAAAACGGATACCCATTTTTTATTAGTATTTATGCAATTCTGTATCAAAATAATTCTTTCTAAAGCTACTATTGCAATGTCTGTTCACTTATTTTCTCATCTAAATCAATAATGACTTCAAATAATGTTCCGGGGGTCTGTGATTAATTTGTCATTAATTAATCAACACATCATGCAATTCATAAGATCAGAAAAAAATGGAAATGCTCGGCAGGCCTAATTTACATGGAATTTTAAATACATCTGAAACTTTCACAAATCAATTTTTGGAAACTTTTCACCCCTGTCCTTTCATATTATTAAAATGTTGGATGGAATACTTGAACAGCTGAAATCCACTGCAAACACAGATAAATTGATTTGAAAAATAACAATCTGCAATAAATTGAGGTGCAGGGAAGGCAAGCCTCTCTAATGTAAAGCTGATGCCGGCTGGCACTGTGATGTTTCATATCTCACGATTGCTCGGCTTTGACAGAGATTAATTATCATATTCTCAATTATGCAATCATTTCATCACATTCAGAGAGGGTTAATGGGTCTTCACGTGGGCTTGGGTCTCTCGAAATTCATCTCCTCAAGTATTTACCACATAAATATTTAGCACGAGAACACATTCCTCTTGGGAGAAAACACTCCTTTATTGGAGAGAAAAGAAAGCGCGAGCGACAGAAAATGAGAGCGAGGGCTCGGAGGAGGCTTGGTCGTGGCCGTAATTGACATTTTAGCTTTATGAAAAGGCTGGTAATTACGACGAGAAGAGAGGTCAGTTATCACAGTATCCATAGCGATAATGAGTCATTACAACGCCATCCAGAGAAAGACGCTCAGAACCTCCACCGTACAGAGAGACCAGGAGAGATTAGAAATAATAAAAAAGAAAGTGGTAAATTCCACTAAGTAAATTTTGATTACTTGATTATTATTATTATTCTAAACATGCTTCAAAACTAGTTTTTACTGAATAAAAATGCATGGTCTGGAGACCCAAATAAAGAATTGTTGTTGGTAATTAATATGGCTGATCGTTCTGTAGTGTTGCATTTGCTATTTTTTTTTTATTTATGGTGTTTAACCCCAAACAGCATATGTTTTGTGTTTCTCATATACAGTACTAAACAAATACAAAAGATCACATTTACTAGCTCTGCAAGTATGTTCAAAAACAGCATATATTGAATGTAGTCACCTTGCCACATTTGCGTGGTATTATACAATGCATTAAACGTGAAACACAAATTGAATAGTACAATACATACTGTACACTACTGTTCAAATCTGGGGTCATTAAGATATTTTTGAAATAAAGTAATTCTTTTATTCAACAAAGATGCATTAAACTGAACAAAAGTAAAAAATTATGTTTCAAATAAAAGCTTTTTTTTTTACTTTCTATTCAAAGAATCCTGAACTTTCAAAGACACTATCAAAAACATATAAAATCTTACCAACATCAAATTTTAAACAGTGTAGTGTGTACATACAAAGCTGAAAATGATACTTACGTGAAATGTTACGTATGAAAAATCTGGCTGCAGTTTACTCAGAAATGCTCATTTGTAGCATACACATTTTGCTCAAGTTGAAAGAACTTGGTTAGATGTGAAGTATATAAACATCCCTTTAAAACAATTTGGTTAAATGGCTATGTTTACAGAAGCAAGTAAACAGTGCTTGCTTCTGTGAATACAGTGCAAATCTAAGCTTCATTTGCATAAATATAGGTATGTTTATGCTGAAAAGAAGAAGGATTTATTTGAAATTCCCGTACTGCTATCTTAATGCCTGGTTAAACTGGACTGCAGGTGGTTAGTGAATAAAAAACAGGGTTTTGCACAAAAATACCACTTACGAATATCACAACTCTTAAATGAATACAGAATACTACTTGTGATTTTAAGAAACTGTCAGATGTTGAGCCCTATATGGCTTAGGCATTTAATGTCCATTAAATCAGGCAGAAAGGCAGAAACCTCACAGATCTCCAACACGCAGAGTCTATCAGGAGTTTATCACAACTACAGCTATCTACAGAATGAGAGAATGAGAAAACAGCAGTGTGTGTGTGTGTGTGGGAATGAGAGAAAAATAAAGAAGGAGACGCAATACAATAGAGGAAGAAAAATCTATCTGGCTGCAACATGAGCAGTTTTTCATCTCAGGTCCTGACAGGTAAACATGATAAATGAATGAGGGCTATAGGTTCATTTCTAAAATGAAAAAATACATATAAAAATATGTACTATGACACAACAGTAAATATAAAAACAATGAAAATCTGCCTACTAGCCAGACGACTACACTGCTCAACAAAAAAAAAAAAATATATATATATATATAGTGATGCATTGTCAAGTATGGTGACCCATACTCGAAATTGGTCCTCTGCATTTAACCCATCCAAGTGCATGCACACAGTAGTGAACATACACCCAGAGCAGTGGGCAGCCAATGGTCCAGCGCCCGGGGAACAATTTGGGGTTTGGTGCCTTGCTCAAGGGCACCTCAGTCATGGTACTGCTGGTGCGGGAATCGAACCGGCGACCTTCTGATTACAAGCCCGACTCTCTAACCATTAGGCCACGACTTGCCCCGAAAAAGACTTATCTAGTTAAATGTTAAACCAATTTCATATGATGACATCAGTAATAAGCTGCTAAAAAAAAAACTGAAAGTGCTGTTCTCTGAGAGCCTTGAGATGTTAGAGACACACAAACAAACATTGCATTACAATAAGTGGTCCGAAGTAAATTTTGCTTCATACATAGTTTTAACTAAAGGGTTAATAAAGACTACAAAGAATTGTTGTAGGTAATTACTATGAGTGATAGTTCTGTTTATAGTTCTGTTACATATGCTGTTTTGTTAAATTACGGTGTTTAACCCAAAACAGCATATGCTTTGGGTTTCTCATACACAGTACGTAACAAATGTGCAATATATAACACCACATTTACTGGCTCTGCAAGTAAGCCTAAAAAATACAACTAAAAATATCTGCTATGACACACCGACAAAACAAAAAAAAATGCAGTCCCACCTACTAGCCAGACAACCACATAGCTCAACAAAAAAAGTGTCGTCTAGTGAAATATGAAACCAATTTTGTATGATGACATCAGTAATAAGCCGCTAAAAGACAGGAAGTAGCGCTGCTCTCTGAGAGTCTTGGCATGAATGAGCTGCTTCTGCATAAAAAGACACACAAACACAAACACTGGATGCAAACACACACTCCCGCACGCCTCTTCATATTCAAGAGATCCAGCTGCAGCTCTCTCATGCAAGCAGACTGAATAAATCATAATTGATATCCATTACGTCACATTCCTAATCTCTTTATAACCATTCAGCTAATGAATTTCACACTCCTCAAGTGGAGGAGAACAGAATGATGCCGTTACAGTGCGAGGTGGCTCATACTTCACGGGTGTCGCCGTGACATTATAAACTGTCTCTGTTAAATGGGAAGCGCGGCAGCGGGCGAGCGCGAGCTGGGTCAGACAAAGGGACGGATAACGCTCTTTTACTGGTCACCTGTCTGGGCCCAATGCATTTTATACATGCCAGGGACAGGGATGACTGATTGGATCTGCATACAAGAATCCCTCTTACAATGGAATGACATAAAGATTAGTGCATAAACAACACGCGACAAAAAGACTTCCCAAACCAATCAACTGAATGAATGTAGATACACTGTATTTTTGTGTTTTTAACCCTCAAAGACACAGATATATTTTCACCTTTTAAATGTTGTTGTAGGAGGCCTCTAATGCAGAAATAAATGGGTTTTTACATTTTTGACTTTTTAGTTAGTTTTAGGGAAATTTTGTAATATTGCAACATTGGGCTCTTGGGTAGCAGAATTTCAGTGATTTTACTCACTGTCTGAACAAATGTAGAGGACATCTAAAGGTTCATTTGCAAGGTGTAATGCTTCTGTAACCCCATAGCAACAGTCTATATAAGTATACACACTAATAATCACACAATAATGATAAAATAAGTCATATTTTATGACTTATTGCGTGGGTGTCACTGTACTTTATTCACAGTATGCTAGCACTGAGTATTGACCATTAACTCATGATAGGATACACATTGAGAGTCTCTGACACTAATACAAACTAGCATAGGTGATAACGCTGTGAGGAAACAAAGGCAATTTATCAATATATGATTGTTTCCCAAACCACCTTACTCCATTCATGCCTCCCACTCGGGTATAGAGTACAACAGCTGGGTTCCAAAAGTAAACACTCCATTAATATTCTTCATAGGGGAAATGATTTTGAACAAAAATATATGAATTTTAAAGACAGACCTACTGTGAGCTACGAGGATGTTAATCAATGGTATATGCCTTTGTTGAACCCATCGGTTCATATTATTTCAACTTAGTTTTAGTAAATAAGTATGTTCAACAGAGGAACTCCAGGTGAAAAACTACATTACCCATGATTCTGCACCAATATTACCAATCAGACAATAACAGCATACAAATTCTGTATAAAGAATACCTTCACATAAAGCACTGCGAATGATATAGAGTTATTTTTCCTGTGCTCTTAAAATAAGATTCATGGAATTGTAGTTCTTTTCCTCATTAAAGCTGTTAAGTACACAAGATTGTACCTTCATCTTTGTATTCAAATACTTTTTTGCTTCAAAGTAAATTTTTTAACTGGGTTGTTTGGTTCATGGCTTATAACTCTTCACCAAAGACTTTTTTAAAAATACCTATGGGTAAAAACGGAACCAAGACTGCTGAAAAAGCGGGAGGGCACTGTTGCACTCTATTGATCAGACCAAACGGTGGTGCCACCCCTGCACTCACGCAATTGGTTGAGCCAGAAGTTGACAGGTGGGACAGCCTAACAAATAGTAAAGCTTTGACAGCGCCACAAAGTCCCTGTATCAGCTAACAAATTACTTACAGTGCCCTCCACTAATATTGGCACCCTTGGTAAATATGAGCAAAGGTGGATGTGAAAATAAATCTGCATTGTTTATCCTTTTGATCTTTCA
>JAFVLL020016637.1:0-40359 GCA_021397915.2 Tor tambroides
TGCTTGTTAACAAGCTTAGACAAGCTGAGAGGACTCTATAAATAATATATGAAGATTTTGTGGCTCAGATAAGGTCCAGTGTGGTTTATTTCTTTACTATTGGCTGACATGTGGCATTCCTATGGCCTGCTTTTGGCCCAGATCTGGCAAACTGGAGCGGTCCACCCAAGTGCCATCATTCCACGCTACATGTGGGCCAGATCATCATTCCACATGTGCCAGATGTGGGCCAGATGTGGGCCAACAATATGTTGCTATCTGGGTGATGAGATCAGAGACCATTCCTTCATCTAGAACTTCTCCAGACCCTTCAGATTCCCAGCTCCATGATGGTGCTTCTCCTCTTCAGTTCACCCCACTCCTCTATAGGATTCAGGTCAGAGGACTGGGATGGCCATAGCAGAAGCTTGGTTTTGTGCCCAGTGACCCATTTTTGTGTTGTTTTTAAGGTTTGTTTTTGGATTATTGTCCAGTTGGAAGATCCAAATATGGCCCATAATAAGATTTCTAACAGAGTCAGTCACTTTTTGATTTTTTATCTGTTGGTATTTGCTAGAATCAATGATGCCATGTATGTAAACAAAATGTCCAGGACCTCCAGCAGAAATAAAGGCCCACAACATCAAAAATACAGCAGTACATTTCATTGTACACACGGGGTACTTTTTATCCCGGTGTTCACCAAAGCCATCTTGAGTGTTTGCTGCTAAAAAGCAAATTTTTTTAGTTGCATCTGACCATAGAAGCCAGTCCCATTTGAAGTTCCAGTCATTTCTGACAACCGAATATCCTGGAAATAGTTTTTTGGTGAAAGCATTTTCTTTTCTTGATTTGTTTTTCTTGAAGCCCTACCAAACAAAATGTTGTGATGTAGGTGCTGTTTGATAATTTTTTTTTTAAGGTTTTCTGACCCTGAGACTCAACCTTTTCTGCAATTCTCCAGCTGTGATCCTTGAAGAGTCTTTAGCCACTCAAACGCTCCTCCTCACCATGCATTAGGACAACTTAGACACATGTCCTCTTCCAGGCAGATTCATAACATTTTCTGTTTACTGGAACTTCTTAATTATTGCCCTGACGGTAGAAATGAGAATTTTCACTGCTCTAGCTCTTTTCTTAAAGCTATTTTCTTATTTGTGAAGCTCAATTATCTTTTGCTGCACATCAGAAATATATTCTTTGGTTTTTCTCATTGTGATGGATGATTAAGGGAATTTAGCCTTTGTTTTCCCTTTTTGTTTATATTTCTGTGAAACAGGAAGACATGGCTGGATAATTTCATGTTCATGATCACCCTGGTGTGCTCAAAATTGTGAATATGAATGGAAATATATTTCACATATATTTTACTCATGAGAATTTCTAGGGGTACCAATAATTGTGTCCATCGTGTTTTTGGGAAAAACATTTATTTCATAATGATATTTACCCCCCATTTTAAATTCTTATTAAATTATTTTTATTTTTTCTTATTTTTAAATAAAAGATCAAAAGGATTAACAATGCAGATTAATTTTCACAGCCTTCTTTGATCATATTTACCAAGGGTACCGACAATTCTTACCGTGTGTGTGTGTGTGTATGTGTGTATGTGTATATATACAGTATATATATATATATATATATATATATATGGGGGTTAGCTAGTAATGCAGTCCGGAGTAATCTTCTTTTTTAAGCAATAATACGTACATTTTTCGAGTGTAAAATCAACAGTCTTCTTTGCATTGTTGTTGTTGTTGTTGTTTTTATTATTTATATGCCTGAGGGATGAAACAAGACTTAAATTCAACAAGAAAAAGAGGAAAACAAAGGAGATTTAAGCCAGTTTTGCTTGTGGATAAAAAAAAAAATTGCACATAAAATAAAGAAATTAACAACATTATTCAAGAGATAACAATTTGGGGTTTTGTTAAAAAAAAAAAACATCTTTAAGGCTAAAAATGTGGGTCAGATAAGTAGGGTTAAAAATATAAACACTTTAATCAACCCAAAATTTATTAGTTACATTACAATCACAAAATAAAAGTGCAGCTATTTCTTCAACAAGACCACAAAATGAGTAGATTTCATCAGCATCAAAATATTTAAAGATTTAAACCTGAATTAAACCTGTCGTTTGTATCTTTTAAGTTGTTGCACTTGTAATGTCGTAAGTCACATGATAACGTCAACATGGCAGATGACGTCCAGATCGCATTCATACTTAATGAGATTTGGCTGTAGAGTACATACTATTTTGGTGCTCATTAAGTAAGTACTTATTGAAATTAAGTACCCACTCCGGTAACACTTTATAATAACTTTCATTAATAAATCTTTAACAAACATTATATATTGTTTAACTAATCATTACTTAATATATGGTTATATATTACTTAATATACACAGTTATATACTCACTAGAGGTCTGCTACTTGACCCGAGCCTGAAAAAACTCTTGGACTTCGGGTCGGGTTCGAGTTAATGTTGAACTAATGGCCTCGGGCCGGTTTCGGGTTTGTAACAACAAAAAAATAAAATAAATAAATAAATAAACAAAAATAAATATATATATATATATATATATATATATATATATATATATATACGTATATATATATTGTAACACCTCGTATTTTTAAAGCTGTTACTCTGAGGGGTTCAACAGATTTCTGACATGTACTGATTAAAATACTCTTCACAATACAAATGATCTTTGAAACCTAATTTGTTCTTCCCACAAGTGTATATATACAGGTGCAAAAATCAGCGAACAAACCATAAATCAATTTAAATGTACTTCGTCAATGAGGTGAAATAAACTTATCGTTCCATGTTCAGTTGAAGTACGAGAACTGATGAGAGATGAGACAATGTTTTAATCCACAAAGATAATTTGAGTGTGATGCAATGTTATTAATCCTATAAATCCACAGTGTAAATAAATCAAACCATACTCACAGCCGAGCAGAAACTCAAAAAATTCTCAACCAAGGACTTTCAAAGAGCAAGCCGGTAGCATGAGTTCAACCAAATGGTTTCTCTCTACCAAACGAGCTGACTTACTCTGGGTGCGTTCCAAACCGCATACTTCCATACTATATGGTAGGCAAAAAGCAGTAGGCGAGCAAATAATGTTTGAGTCATAAGTATTCATAAAAGAGTAGGCGAGAACTAGCAAAGTCTCTTTAAGACAAGTCATGTCACTCGGCGGCCATCTTTGAAACGCCTCTCGGGCATCCAAGTGCAGCTCCTATCTCTTTGTATGGGGAAACATCAAATTCTCCCAAACTGTTCACTAAGCTTACGATTAAATTTCATATTTGAAACCACCAATGAAATCGGACAACATCTGTGTCATAAATGTTGTTTCTTTTGTTCAAATAGCGTTATAAAAAGCTTATTTCTCAGGCTAGATCAGCCAGTGCGCATGCGCAGTCCTGAGTGCGCGTCTCAGAGCGCCAACTGTTTCTATAGCAACCGGGACTTCTAACGGCAGCTGCAGTGACGCGCTGACTTTACCGATTAGCGATTGGCTCTTTCATTCAGAAGGTGGGGCTTCCTGCAGTTGAGCGGCCATATTAAGTGTTGCATTTTTTCCAATTCAAAACTATACAAGTGACATGTCTTGGGTATTCTATAGTCTTTGGAACTAGTAGGCGAGTGCACTAATTATCGCGAGATTCGGACATACGTATACTTAAATTGCGTTCGAATATGCCTACTTACCTACTATATAGTAGGAAAAAAAGAGTACGTGAAGAAAGAAGTACGTTCAAAACCTCAGTATTCATTAAAGAGTAAGCAAGAAATCCCCGGATGTCCTACTGCTTCAGCCCAGATTCTGAAGTGTGCATCCGATGAACACTTTTCAATCCCAGGATGCCATGGGAGAGGATATCATGAAGAAGAAGAAGAGGATACGGCATAATCGAACATTGCGAAGATGGATGCGGGTGTTTTCAAATGTGAGTAGAAACCAAAAACATGGTTCCTTGTGTTAAAATCACATTTGTTGAGCTACTGTAGAGTAAACTGTTCAGTAGTGAAAGGTGTAAAGACGCTAACGTACATAGCATAGTATATTTCTGATTTTGCTATAAAAATACATTTTATTATGTATAGCTAACAGGGGAGCTGTAGTAATCACACGTACGTCTCCAAAGTGAATTTACATGCATTCTAAACCATATCGTAAATACGCTTACTTCATATCTATTTAATATCTGACAGGATAATATTAGATGAATATAGCAGATGAGCACATGTAATAGACATGAAATAGATGTCTGAGTGGGTGATGTATGTGTGCTTGTATGCAGTAGAATTCACGGTTATCAACACTGCTTACATTAGATGTAACTAAGTAATGGAAATAAACAAATTTACATAAAGAAATTAAACAAGTTATGTTTTATTTGTACATTATTACTGTTGATAAACTAAGGAACAATTTATGCTGGATAAAAAGCAACTTATGTCAGCAACTACCTCAACATGTGAATATAGTATTGAGTACATAAATCACAGAGATCACTGAATCTTGTCTGGATGTTACAGGGACAGATGAGAACACACATCTGCTTATCCGGTGGAGAGTGGCTAATGAAGCCCTCTTCACCGGAAAGAGGAATGCTGCCATCAAAGGCTTTGAGTGAGTATACGACAACTTTAAGCTGTACTTTATTTTAATTTTTGTAATGTCAAACAAAATTATTACAGTACTTTTCTGATTCTTGATTTCTGTGCCTTTGCTGCAGAGGTTTTGTGGTAGAGCAGGGCCTACAAGGCAAAATTACAGCAGCATTTGTTTAAAAAAAAATGGGAAAACCTAAAACAAAAATATAAAGTAAGATAATTTTGTTACTTCTAATACAGAAATCAAATCACGCTGTCCTATTAGAGTGACTGCTTTTGTGTTATGTTTGTGCATTTTTATAGGATCTGAAATGTCCGCAGACTGGTGTGGGCACTGAGGATGGAGAGTCCACAGCAGCATCCTGGAAATGGTATAGTGCCATAGATGAGGCAATTGGGGGCAGACCCTCCATCACTCCACCTGCCCTCGTTGCCTCATCTGGGCCAGATGTTGCTGTGGCCTCTTCATCCTCAGAGAGTCCACAGCCAGCAAGAGCTAAAAAAAGACCCAAGGGAATTGAAGATCTGATGAGAGAGATGGAGGAGAGGGAAGCGGAGAGAGAGCGGGAAGCAGCTGAGAGGGAGGAAAGAAGATGGAGAGAAATGGAGGAGAAGGAAGACAGAAGGGAACGGGAGAGACAAGAGAGAGAGGACAGACGAGAAAGACAATCCACAGAAAGAGAAGACCGATGGCGACAGGAAGCAAGTGAGAGAGAGGAAAGGAGAGACAGGGAGGCAAAGGAAAGGGAGGAAAGATTCCTTCGCCTCCTTGAGATTCTTGCCAAAAAATAAGTTAAATAAATTGTAAAACGAAAGCATGTTCTGATCATTTACACATTTTGGTTTGCATGAAGAACAAACATTTTAAAATGTAATTAAATTCAATTTTATTAAATATTTTCTCTCTTTATATATATATATATATATATATATATATGCAGTACTGTGCAAAAATCATAGACCACCACTTGCTTTGTTGTTTTAGCAATGCTTTAATATCCATCCATATTTATTTTCCGATCTCTTTATTAAGATAAAAACAGAAAATAAAGGAGATGCATGAGGGCCATTCCACCGAATGGGTGCCTTTTCTGTCCCCAGGACTTTATATGTATAAATATGCACAAAAAGTAACTAAAACGTACATTTTATTATTAAGCAAAGTGTCCTACATACTATTCTAACTGCAAATTTAAGCTATAACATTTAAAATATTGATAAAAACTACCTAAAACACTGAAAAATAGCATTTATTGCTTGTCCCCAGTCTCTAACACTACACTTCACCATAAAATATAATGATTAAAATCTTTCAAAAAAAAAAAATCTTTTGCATTGTTGTGTAACTCCATGTCTCATCTTTGCTTCAAATACATTTATTTAAAAAAATATATATATCATCTTAGATAAAAAAACACATTTTAGTCGTGTCCCCAGGTTTTCACTCAGTCCTGTTACCCTAACCCATCCCCCCCTCTAAAAAACTGGGGAATTTCCATAAGTCAGTTTTTCAACAGGAAGTTGCATCATTTGGATCTTTTGAAGGCCATGGGAAGAGCAAAGGTAAGTTCTCTCATTTACTTTTTTACATATTTGATGATATTGTAATGACAACTGGGAGCGTCATTTTGAAAATACTGTCCTGTTACCAAAATTATTTCATAGATGTAATTTGTTTAATGTAAAAATGCACATATTTGGTAAATCACTAGAATTTGCTGAGTTTCTTCATGCTATTAGCATGTACACCATGCGGCTATATATCATGTATTTGCTAATTTTATGCTAAAAACTCAGTCCTGTTACTTTCAGTCCTGTTACTTATATAAAGAGTAACAGGAATGAGTAACAGTAACAGGAGTGAGAAGCATCCTCTGGTGTATTAATTTATTAGTGTGAATATTAGTTGTTATAATATTATTCACCTGAATTTTACGTTTTACAGTTGAAAATGCTGAAGCTGTAAGATATTTAAAGGGATAGTCCACCCAAAAATCAAAATTCTGCCATCATTCTCTCCTCCACATGTCGTTCCAAACCTTTATGACTTTTTTCTTCTGTGGAACACAAAAGAAGAAATTATCCCATTGATTTCCATTTTATGGACAAATATACCATTTAACTCAAAACTGTTTGGTTACCAGTATTCCTTAAAATATCTTCTTTTGTGTTCATCAGAAAAAAGAATACAGGTTTCAAACGATATATAGGTGAGTAAATCATGACAAAATGTTCATTTTTGGGTGAACACTTCATTTTTACAATGAGAGCAGTTTTACCACACGAATATCATATTTACAGGGAGCCAATCGACCACTAAGTGCTGCAGAAAAGCAACGACGGTATCGTGCCCGTCGTGATGCAGACCCAGAGAGGAGAGCGGAATATTTAGAGAAGGAACGTGAAAAATACAGGAAAGACCTAGAGTCAGGCAGGAAGAAAACAATCAATGACGTCAGTGAGAGAGAAAAGCGCAGACGTCGCAGAAAGTGGAGGGAGACTTACCTTAGGATCAAAGACAGGAAGGAAGCACTACAACAACTCGTCACCCCTCCACTCAGCCCCCAGCAATCACCAGAGCATGCTGTAGATCCACAGCCACCCACTTCCAGGTCTAGTTTTAGTTTATGAAATGGATCAAGTGTCAATGACAATGTGCTATGAGGGCAATAGGGCTAATGATAATAGACATGATTACTTAACAGTATGAAATTAACCACATTCTACTTAATAGGTTACAGAAGTTAATGTAACATTGTCAGAATACATTGTCGCATCTATTTCAATGTGTAATTTATAGTGATGTACATGTGTTTTAGGCGACATATTTATCGGCAGGGAAGACGACGAAAAGTAAATAAACTTAATAAACAAATTCAGGAACTACATATTTTGTTGAAAAAACAAACCAAAAAGACAGAAAAGTACAAGAAGAAAATCCAGCGCATTAAAAATGATAATGTATCTCCACGCACAAAAGTAAACAGACAGATGAGACAGTTTCCACGTGTGGCCATTAAGAAGACCCTTCTGTTTCATGAAGCTCTGATGGAGGACATCCGAAACAAATACAAGAAAGCACAGGGAGAGAAGGAAAAGCAAATCATTTCAAAAGTAATAACAGGAAAAGTTCTGAAAAAGTACAGGCTACTGCCTAACACTTTACACTCTCAATTATAGTTTTTCAAAAGAAAGGCCTGCAAGACTAGAAGAATACAGGAGTTAACTACAACTACCAATGGAAGCGGAACTGCAGGGTTGCAGATGGTATTATAAACAGAGTGAAATATTTTTACTCAAGGGATGATGTGAGTCGTATCACAATTGGGAAGAGGCAGACCCTCACTCAGAAGAAAAACAAAAAGCAAAAACGGTTTCTTTTGGACACCATGAAAAATTTGCACAGAAAGTTTCTGGCTGAAGAACAAAGCTCCATCTCTTACTCTCTTTTCTGCATGCTCCGACCATTTTGGGTTGTTCATCCGACTCTGAGTGACCGCGACACGTGCATGTGCAAGATGCATGAGAATCTGGGCTTTCTTGTGCAGAAACTGCACCACTTGAAAGTAATCAGCACTGTCAATCTGGAAGATCTTACGAAAGAGATTATATGTGAGACAGAAAACAGAAAGTGCATGTATGGAGAATGTTCTGCGTGCAAAGACCTTTCTTGCCCAGTCTCTACACTGTACAGTGCAGAGAGTAACGTGTCTTACATCCAGTGGGTAGTTGTGGATAAGGAACACAAGAATGACCCCAATGGCAAAACATCTAAAATCACAATGAAAAAAGAGTTCCAGACCACACAAGAAGAACTGCTGGAACAGCTGAACCTGCTCCTGCACAGGTTTAAAAGACATGTTTTCAATATTAAGAATCAGTATATCCACTACAGGGCACTGAGACAAAGCCTAAAAGCACATGAATGCTTAATTCATGTCGACTATTCTGAAAATTACCTCTGCAAGTACAGCGCAGAAATACAGGCAGTGCACTTTGGAGCATCACACCAGCAGGCCACATTGCACACGGGTGTGCTTTATATGCATTCAACAGCCTGCCCAGTGTCCTTCTGCACAGTGTCACTCTCAAGAAACAAGGGCCCACCGGCAATCTGGAAGCACCTGTCACCAGTGCTTCATTACATACAGAGTACACATCCAGAGGTCTCCACGATCCATTTTTACAGCGACGGACCTTGCACTCAGTATAAACAGCGGGGAAATCTTTTCTTGTTTTGCACTGAGCTGTTCAGACGAGGATTCGCTGCTGGGACGTGGAACTTCTTCGAGGTGAGCCACGGGAAGGATGCCCCGGAGGGTGTGGGAGGGGCCTTGAAGAGAAGGGCTGACAGTCTAGTGAGCAAAGGGACAGACATTCCTGATGCTGCAGCGCTGTTTTCTGTGTTGCAAAAGACAGACACAACAATCAAGTTATTTTTTGTCAGCGAAGAAGAAGTTGAAAAAGCAGTTGCAGAGATGCCCATTGACGTGCCCCCAGTTCCATCTATTATGAGGATCCACCAGGCAGTGACCATAGCCCATGGAGAACTGACATACAGGGATGTCAGCTGCTTGTGCACAGCGACACAAAATCTGAACTGTAAGTGCTTCAATACAAAGCATTTCAAGTTCAGTAATCAACAGGTGGCTCCCATGGCTCCTGCAGGCACAGACATTCAGTGGCAAAGTCCTGAAGTTGTAGGCAAATGGTGCGTGCTGAAGTACGAAGGTGATCTGTACCCTGGTGTCATCACAGATACATGTGAAACACATGTTGAGGTCCGTTGTATGCAAAAGATCAGAGTCAACAGGTTTTTTTGGCCAGCCCGTGAAGACATCCTTTGGTACTTGTTTGAGGACATTGCGTGTTTCATCCCACCCCCGGGGCCAGTCACAGGTCGTCAACATGGAAATTGAAAAAGAAATCTGGGCCAAACTAGAGAAGGCTTTTTAGGAAAGGTTAGGGAAGTTTGTTTTTATGAATTTAATGCCTTAAAGAACTGTTGAATGTAGTTTTTGCAACTGAACCGTTTAGTGTTTTGTAGACAAGTAATAGTATTAATAGTAACAGTTCTTATCTTTGTCTTTCTTATGTTAAAAAAGATAGAGAGAACCCATACTATGATGGAGCCGGAAACAACCACCCATGGCATGCTGCATGGAAAGAAGCAACCCTCTCTCCATCCCTCTCTCTCACCTGTTCTGTTAAATTCTCTTTTCACCTTCCTTCACTGTTATGAACTATAAACACATAGCACATCCCTTTAACACAGAAATTCCTCTTTTTCTCTCTCACACATACAAACACACACACACACACACACACAAACAGAATTCTCTCATTCTCTCTGACACACACAAACAAAAAACAGACAGACACACACACACACACACAAACAGAATTCTCTCACTCTCTCTGACACACACACACACACACAAAAAACAGACAGACAAACAAACAGACAGACACACACGTAGACACATTCCTGTTACCCAGTCTTCATTCCTGTTACTGAATTGTTTTTCTTGTGAAAAATAAAGTTAAATGACAATTTCTTCAATTATGTTTTGTCCATCATACATCTAATTGTTTAATAAGTTACATTATAAAAAAAATAATGAACTTCGGGTTAGGGTTTTCTTTAAAAAGGGAAAATGCCATTGTGTTTTTAGAAAAATACTCCTCGCGTGCATATATAATGATTTTTTTTTTTTTATCACAAATATAAAATATTTGAAAATGTAACCAACCATTTAAAAAAAAAACACTTTCTTAAGGGGAAAACAAAGGTATTAGTTGATATTATTTTAATCATGCTTTTTAAAAGACTCGTGAGTTTTGGTAATAGGACTGAAAAAAATGCATCCATCTTGCACTTAGAAATCTTGTAAAAAATGAAATTAAGTTGCTTGAGATGGACCAATACTCATTTTTAATAGTTCAGTATGTGTGTTATTAGATTCTGTTTTGAAAAAAATAAAAAAAAAGAAGTTTAATTTTGAGGAGTTACAATAAGCAAAAGGCACCCATTCAGTGGAATGGCCCATGAACAGAACAAAATAAAACAAAAAATCTGATCAAAATGGCTTCATTAGGCAAAAATCTGTATTTAGTGTGATCATCTGTACTCCTTCCAGTTTTTCAAAGAAGAAACTCTCCAGAAGTTCCTTCTGTTGCTCAAGTGTAAAGGACGTGACGGCAAATACTTACCACTTAGAAGCAGGTTTTTTTTTCTTTTTTTTTTACTGATTTTTTATATGGCATACAAATTTCATGTATTTTCTTGATGTGTTACAATAAGGCTGAGAAAAAAAAATATATGGTCATTATAGCATTGCTAAAACAACGTCAAATGGTGGCCTAAGATTTTTACCCGCTACTATGTATAAAAAACAAACAACTTCTAGACATTCACAGCACACTGTGGACTTATAGACATTGTGATACTCTGAGATGGTGTTAACATTCACAGATTAATTTAAATACAAAGTGCTGAATATTTTGTGAATGTGTGAGGCGTAATGTTAAAAAAAAACAACAACACACACTTTAAAACAATAGTTTTATTATTGTGTTATCTGCCCTATAAATGCATACAGACCACAAAGGAATGTCATGGAGGGCTACTGCTCTGTAGGGTTTAGTTCCAACACACCTGTCTGTAATTTTCAAGTAGGCTGTTATTAATTGGTTTGATTAGATTGTTCAGGTGTGTTTAATTAGGGTAGGAAAAAGTATGCAGAGCAACCATAACCTACGTTGAACTTGAGACTGCTTGCTCAAACTGCCTTAAGTTTTGCATGAACTACACAGAGTAACATAGTGATTAAATTTAGTTTACCCAACCATATAAATTCAATCAGTATTTACTTCATGTTGTTTGATGTGTTTTTCCCCCTATACACAAGAGGTCAGTATCAATCAATGGACTTTGAGAAGCTTCAAAAGCATCATCAAATGTCACGTAGCTTCTGAAAGTCAGGCTCCATTGACTGATAATGTATGAACAGAAAACAGAACAATAAAAAAGAGGGATTGAACAACATGAAGGCAGGTAAATAACTAAATTTATGTTTAGGTGAACTAACTTTAAGCCCCCAAATAGAAACTATGTATGCATTTATATTTTAGTAGTACCTTGAAGAAATAAACAGCTTTAGAAAACAAGCTTTATAGAGAGTTTGTGCCCGAGACACTTTCAAAAAAGGTTTTACTAAAATCATTTAGATTTCTGCATTTGACATGCTTTTATCCAAAGTGACTTACAGTGCTCTTGTTACAGGGGACCCCCAATGCCTCTGGAGCAACCTGGAGAAAAGAGCCTTGCTAAAGGACACACTGGTGGTGACGGCTGCGGAGATTGAACCAGCAACCTTCTGCTGACCAGCTCAGCAGTTTAGCTCACTACACCACAAAAGTAATAAAGCTACACCACAAATTAGCCTGTGATTGTAAACATATGAAATTAAATTAGGCGAGAAATGGAATGCTGACAATTTCATGCTCATGGAGAGCAGCCACACAAATGTTTGGAGCAGACACAGCTGCAGCCAGATTGTCCCGCACGTGATCTCCCACTCTCGCCTGAGGGTTGTGGGGTTCAGGGGGGGCCGTCATCATGGTCTTCCTCATCCTCTGCCTCAACGATGTCCCCATTGAGAAAAGCGAGATTATGAAGCACAGTGCAGCATGCAACAACCTCAGGCATGAAGGCAGGGCTGATCTCTAAGGCCTTGAAGAAAATGGAGCACCAGCGTGTCTTCATCATCCCGAAAGCTCTCTCAATGATGTTCCGGGCACGGGAGTGCTTGTTGTTGAAACAAGCCTGCACAAGGTTCTGTACAGTTTCTCTGTATGGGGTGATGAGGCAGATGGGTGCACTCAGACAAGGATAGCCACCATCCCCAAGGATGCACTTCCCTGGTGGTGGGTACAGGCCGCCGACATACACAGGGCTGTTCCTCAGCACCCTGGCATCATGCGCAGACCCTGGATATCCTACAAAGATGTCAAAAAATTTCCCCCGGTGATCGGAGATGGCCTGGAGTTGGATCGAATGAAACAACTTCCTGTTGTAGTAACAGTGGGAGTTATTTGCTGGAGGTTTCATGCAGATATGACAGCCGTCTATGGCACCAGCTGCCCTGCTGAAAGCTGGTGACCCAGCCAGCTGTGCAAATCCTGCTCCCACTGCCTCCAGGTCATCTCCGGTTAGAAAGCAAATCACCCTCCTTAAAATTCCCAGGATTGATTTGCTCACTCTGTGCACAATATTATACACAGAGGTCTTGGGGATATCGAAGGTCTGTGACACCACCCTGTAGGATGCTGCATGGGCAAGCCAGTAGAGGAACACAAGCACCTCGATGTCCCTCTCCCACCCATGCTCAGATTCCAGTCTGAGTGCACCAATGAGGGACCTGATGGATGGCAAAGACAGGCGAAGGTGGGCACGGTGATCAGCTGCTTCATCCAAATAAAACCGCAGAATTGGCACAGCTGTGTTTAGATGGCAGTAGGATGTGGGGTTCACCATCTGTAAATATGTGATAGAACAATAAATTTGAATAAAGTATTGTTTCATGTGTTGTTGACTTGTATTCATTTATTGTGATGCTTAGTTTTATTCAGTCATTTACTAGTAGTTCATGTTTCCTATTGTTGTCAGTAAATAATATATAATTTCATTAATTCATGTATTAATTCACTGCATTCAATTTATAGAAAAATGTATTCACATTGGTTGAATCTGTTTAGTATTCATGTCATATAACAATACAATGAAGTTTTTTCATTCATTTTTGCTTGTTTTACTAAAATATATAATTTTCAGTAAGAAAAAAAAATTAACAATATAATTAATGCAATATAATTAACTATTGGTCAGCATTTATCATTATTAAGTGTTGGGGTGAGCTAACAATGCAATTAATTCTGGGTTAATTTGAATTTAAGTATTAAGTAATCAACAGTCTTCTCCAAAGGCGAGATCTTCAAGCAGCTGCCCGACGTCTCCTTTGTGAAGACAATATTGCAATCATTTTGTTCAAGAAAACCGTACAAAGTAGTATTGCTGTCGTGCTACTGATGAAATCAGGTGTTAGTGCACCTGTCACTTATACCATTTAAATTGTTGTGCTTGGTATACCGTCGCAGGTCACATGATAACGTCAACACAGATTCAGCACCCAAGCTGTACAGTAGGTGGCGGTAATACTCTTAAGGAGTGAACGGCCATTGAAGAAGAAGAAGATAAGGTCAACATGGCAGATGAAGTCCAGATCGCATTCATACTTAACGAGATTTGGCTGTAGAGTACGTACTCTTTTAGCGCTCGTTAAGTAAGTACTTATTGAAATTAAGTACCTACTCATTGAGTATGCGGTTTGGAACGCAGCCTCTATGTGATTAAGCTTATATGTCCGGTTACCTCCAGGGAATCGGAGTTCAAGCGGCTCCTAGTGGTACTACATGTGACCCAAGAATAGAAGAAATAAAGTATAATAATAAAATCAAGTACCATTTTGCCTGTTACAATATATAGTTCATCGCACACTCACAAATTTGGTGTCCGTTCTGCTGACATTGTTTTCTTGCGAGTTTAATCATGTAAATAACTTTAAGAGACTATTCACAAACTGTTTCATTGATTGGAAATATTATTTCACGTCTTCAAATCAATTCATTATTTGTAGCGGCCACCCAAGTAATCGCAATTTGTGCTTTGTTGCTTTTAATATCACAGCTTTTAAATTCTGTCAGTTATATCACGAAATACATATAAATATGCTTTTGCTCTTTATTACAGGTTATACATCAGAAGGCATAAAAACAATATATTTTAATGAAATGAATGTCTCATTGTAATCAAAAAGATGATTGATTCTCATGCCGCTTTAACTGAGGCCAATACAGCAATCTGTCACATCACATTAAAGAGTCTGGAAAACTTAGGCTTGATTTATATTAAGTACCAAAAGCACAAAGCTTATTGCTATTATTATTACAAATAATAAATGCAATCGAAGACTTGAAATATTATTTCCAAGCCTACTGTCCCTGCTGCGAGTATGACACGTAATAATTTCTACTAATAATCCAACATATATTAAAATATGTTGCCAATTTCTCCCGGTCCTCGCAATCCAGGCCATTTGCAAGTGCAATACATTAAAAACATTATCCCCCAGTTTCACAGACAAGGCTTAAGGCTAGTCCCAGACTAAAATGTAAATCTGAACTGTTTCAACTGAAATAAACTTGCACTGACTGATCTTAAAATCAGTTCCTTTGTTTTGTCTCAAGATGCACACAAGTAAAGTTTTTTTCTAAAGCATGTTTATAAAAATTATTTAAATGTCCCAACTGAACTATGGCCTAATCCTGGTTTAGTCTAAACCCTGTCTGTGAAACCAGGCCTATGCCTTTAATCTTGTAATTGCTACGACTTAATTCTTGTAATTTTAACCTTATTCCAAAAATTTTTTGACTTTATTCTCATATTGCTACAACTTTATTCTCAAAATATTATCTTAGATTTTTTTTAACATGGCACTAAAACAACGTTGTACATAATGCTATGCCTTTATTTTCAAAATATTATGATTTTAATTTCATATTGCTACGACTTTATTCTCATAATTCTGTTTTTATTCTCAAAATATTATGACTTTAATCTCATATTATTCATTTATTTGACTTTTTTTATTTTAGGTGGCACTAAATCGCCATCGTAGATATTATCTGGGGGTTTAACTACAGAACGTGGTTCCTTGCACAGCCTCGTGGACATTGTGTGAAACACAACGTTTTTTTAAAAATCTGAAAAAGCGCCTGCAGTGAGCTCCGTGATCACGCATGCCGAATTGCATGCTGCTGCGGGAAAAAACAAACAAACAAACAAAAAACATATTCTTAAAGGCCACATCTGTATGTGCTTGTCTTCAAATAGGTAATGTATGACACTAATTATGATATACTAATGTTCTTTTTTCTCTCCTTTTTCCTGACAGACTGTGAGTGAGAAAGACTGGCAAGACTTACTAAAAGAATCAGTTATTGTACATTTATTCACTCATTTGACATTTACAAAATAGCACAATTCTGTTTTGTTCTGTATTGTACTTCTGTTATTAAAATTCTGTTAAAAACATTTTTAAAAATGAGTGTGAATCAATTTTTGTGTTTAAGTTTTACTGTGTAATGGGTGTTTTAAATAAAATAATAAAAAATAAAAATAGGTGAGGTGAGGTGTAAATATGGTTAAATAATGGCTTTTGGTGTATCAGCCACATGTGCACCATGTAAGGGCTGTCAGCCCTTTACAGAACTCAGCCATACAAGAATACCATATAAGGTCCATATATTAGCCACATCTGTTTTTATTATTTGGCTCCCTCTGGGTTGGGTTATGGCACTTTTTTGGTTCAGTTCTGGCTAAAAAGATGTGGACCAGTTCTGGACCGGTGAACATGTACTAATCTGGGCCACACTTTAGCTGTTGATATTGGCCAGGGCCGCCGAGTCAAAGGAGATTTGCTGACTGGGGTGGTTCAAAGTTCAAAGTTCCAGGTGTGTCAGTAATAGGTGTGTCAGTGGACACTTGCCATGGCAGACAGTGCAGGTAAGAATCCTACAAAAAATGCTAGTTTGGTGTTTAATTCCTGATTTATGTTAGTGAAATCCCACTATAGACAACAATTTGCAGTTCTTCTTATGATTTATTTTAGTTTCATTTCTCTGTTTGAAGATTCCATTTCATGTTTGATTATATATTTCAAACCAGGATATGAAAGCAAAAAAAGTGTTAAATCAGTTAATATACTGTAAGAAAAACCAAAGCCAATGCACTGACATCAATAAAATGCTGATTAATTTACTAAAATTTGAACAAGTGTCTACCGCTCCATTGCTGTCGAATTTGTGTTTGTTGGCATATAGTTATGGTGCATGTACTGGCTTTTATTGCGAGTCTTATCTTTTATTTCCGTCCTATGGCTGAGCCCTCAGAGAGACCATTAGATACAACGATACAAATTACCTAAATAAACAGTATTTTACTGTGCTTATGAAAACTGTTTTACTGTATGAAGCAAACATGCAGAACCTGATTTCACCAAGTGCCTCATGTTCCTGGATCAACATCTTTGTTGACCCTGGAACAACATTGTGATTAACCAATCAGATTTGAAGAACCAGTTTAGTTTTTGTGAAGTTTAAGCTTACAATCAGTGTTTGGTGCTTGTACATCAGTATTATTCATCTATCATTTCCTCTGATTTTAGTTAGGGATTACTCATGGGTAAGGTTAGGTTTAGGTGTAGGGATATGGTCAAGACTAAAGTTTTGGATTAAAATGTTGTTTTGTTGTTCAACAAAATCTAACTCAGCAAAATCAGGACGTGCAAGTAAACATACACAATTACCTATTAAAGTCACAGTTAGAATCAGTGAGTGATTCTCTGTTTTGTTTTTTTTTGATTAACATTATTAGCCTAATATAAGAAATGCATGGATCCGTTATACTGACACACATCCAATATTTTCTTAACTGTTTGTTTAAGACGTAACCGACTGTATGTACTTGGATACTCCTCAAGACAGCCATTGAGACATAATATTGTGTGTATTTGCTCAAGAAGATGCGAAAGTGAACTCAATTTGTAACCCAATCTCATGAATGGCACAATTTTCTGTTACTGGGACATTTGTTGTTCTTGTTTTTGTTCATTTGTAGTTCTCTCTTAAGGACATTGTACCTCCGTAAGTTCCCTTCACTGGTATATTTTTGTTTCATTCATCTGTGCACACTTGGTAGTGGTAATGGATTTTCATGAACTGTTTGAATAAAAATTCTGTTGAGAACACTGTTTGGATTGCCTTTTGATTTGCAGTGTTATTCTGAAGTACAGTAGATTTATAATACTACTAACTATACATTTATATACTATAACAAATACAGTATATATAAAGTAATTAATGTGAAATTACATTAATATTTAACAGTAATGCATCAATATTGATATTACAGTACAAAACCATATAGTAAATTAAAGCAGAAATTGATTTAATTACAAAATGCACTAAAGATAAGGTAAAATACAGTTTTCTAGTTTTCTGGTTTTGTGTACCGTAAAGTGAATTACAGTCCAGTTACTGTAAATCATAATACAGTAACTTGCTGGCAACCATGATGCTAGTAACTTACTGTAAAAATTCAGGGAAAATCGCTCACAGTGTATCAGAAATCCTCCTCTCAGACCAAATCCTGTCTGAATATGTTTTATTATACTGAAATGTCCTCCCAACTCTTTAAAAATAATTAATACAACTTGATTTGAGGTTAAAAAAAATATACTTCAGAATATATTTTATTATACAGTAATTTCTTCATAACTCTTTAAAATCATTAATATGACTAGATCTGAAGAAGAAGTTACTTCACAAAATTTTTTTTTTTTCCCTGTCAGATATCCTCTTCTCAGAGATGGATAGTATACTTGATAATGCTGATATATTCTTAAATCCATGTTCATGACTTTTTATGCATTTTGTCTGTATTTTTGTTTTATGTTATTTCTTTCTGCAGCTTAACCGCTGAAAATCCAACCATCAAGGCAAAATACCTCAAAGATTATTGTGCTTCTGCTCATTATATTATGATGATTCTCCTGAAAGGATTCAAGTTCAATCATGCTGTACCTGGCATCAAATCTCTTTTGAGAAACAGGTAAGGAATAGTTCCATCAATTTAATTCCTTCCTTTACAGCAAAGACGCTGTTCAGTAATATGAATACATAAATTTCATGCACACAGATCAATCTCATCCTTATTGATATAACAAATTGAATATATATGCAGTGATTCATCATTAGAGACTATAATTTAACCCCAGGTTACTTGCACTGATCAAAAGAGCACAATGGAAGTAGCTCATTAACTGACATCATGTCATGTGCTCAACCTGACATAAACCAATATATCAGATGACCTCTGCTCCAGCATTATGAGAAAGATTATTCATATTATTTATTATAATAATACACGTTAATGAACTGTATTATTACAATGTATTGAAAATAATTTAAAGTCAGATAATAATGTTAATAAGTATGAATTCATAACTCATTCATTATATGCACTATGAAGTAGATTTATTAAAACAGTGTATGTATTGAAAATAACTTTTGAGCCATTAAAGCTAAGCTAACTACCCTGACTCATGTACTTATTATTATTGTTTATATTTCTTAGTGATATATTAAATTAGGGGGAAATTAATTGTATTGTAAAAGTAATGCTCAATACCAATGTTAAACCTACACTAACTGGATGAGTGTTATTAGCTGTCAGAACGTCATTTTTGTCTATTTAAAGGGCATTTTTCCCTAACCGTATTAAATGCATGCATCATTCTTACAATTTATTAAATATAATAAGGCACTATGGGGCTGTTACCAATCCAATGAAATCAGTATTACCAAAAACGATCTTTCCAGTGCAGAAGAAACAGAAGCAGCTGAAGTGGCATTTAGATGCATTCACACAGACAGTTTAATGAAGCTGAAATGTTGCATGAATGCATTTACACTGAAAAATTATAAAAGTATAAATAAGGTTATGAGCTTGGTGTTTTAAATCAGTTTTTTATATCCAAATATGAAATGTTGGGGAAAAAATGCAAAGTAAAGGTACTTTTAAATATAAAATTAAACCGCCAGTAGGTGGCAGCAAGTGACTGTCTTAATGAGTGAGTCGTTCATTCAAACGATTCGTTCAGAGGCTGATTCATTCAAGAATGAAGCAAGAGCCTGTCTTTATGAATGGACCACTGAATTATTCACCCAAATTATTAATTAAAAAACACTGAATCATTCAGTAAAGAAACACCGCTGTGTGTTGCTCAACTGTTCTGCTGTGAGCTTTGTTTAGAACTATTTTTGTTATACAAATCAACATGGACAATATTTTACTGTACATTATTTACTTGTTCGAACTCTTGCATAAAACCAATGTCAAATTTGAAATTGTGGTTTTCAGGGAAAACTGCACTCACTTGGTTGTGACATGTTAAATATATCATTTGTTTCGATTTCTCCTTAAGATTGCTTCACATAGAAACAGGCTGCGGAAGCCTCAACTACGTGACCTTATTCCTGTCAATACATTATTCATGATCAATCGGCGTTTACACCAAAAGCAATAAAATCAGAATCATTCTTCCCGAAATGTTCACTTCCCTAATTAAATGTTGTAATCAGACTAGTTGTCCATAGGAATGCAATGATATCAAAATCTCACAATATATTTATTGTGAAATTAAAAATAAAAAAAAGACATGAAGAATTGGGGGGAAAAATGAAAATAAAAATGTACGTTTTAAAGTTAAATTATTCTATCTAATGCACTTTGAGAGTTCAAAATTTAGATCTGCAACCCATGCTCTTAACTAAGAAACTTAAGTCAGAGAATTGACTTGTACCTGAATTTTAAAAACATAGGATTCTACCAAGACAATAGTCTTAAAATAAATTAATGCTGTAGTTAGAGCCAGTTTTTACCATCTTTGCTGGTTAGCAGAAGTAGTGTAGTATATATTTTTAAGCAGGCAAAGTTTTGAAACTATCACCTATGCTTGTATCTCTACACGATTAGACTACTGTATATGGGGTTACCTCTTTCCTTCATATCTCACCTCCAATTGGTGCAGAATGCAGCAGCCCATCCACTTACGGGAACCCGTAAATGTGACCATATCCTACGCTTGGTTACCAGTCCAACACCAAACTGATTTAAAAAGACTTTTCTTTGATTACAAAGCTCTTAATAATTTACCCTCTATCCGATCTGCTTGTTACAGCACTTATAATCCATCTGCAGTCTCCATCAAAAAACCATCACCTCCTGTTTGTACCATGATCCAACCTTCGCTCCTGCATTTGCTGAATTAAAATCATTGTTAAAAATGTGTCTATTCTTTGTAACTTTGATCTGTCTCATCTTAATTTATTATTTTTCAAATCTATATACAGCACTTTTGGCCAACCAAGGCAGAGTTTAAATGTGCTTTATAAATAAACTGAATTTAATTCAAATAGAATTTTCAAAGTTTGGTAACATGTCTAACCACACTAGTAGGGCAGGAACTCTCAGACATTATCTTGTTGTGAAACAAATAAACTCTGTCCCCATCTAGCTTTCAACTCATTCAGTAAGACAAAACAAAATCAGTTGTGTTAAAATTGAGGTGTACGATAAACACCACAACAGGAATACAGTTGTGTTTGTGCAACTCTTTGGTTTTCATCGCACATTTAACAGATATCTGTGTGCTGTCAAACATACAGTGTTCTGGTAAAGAAACAGAATGACAGTGAAAATAGCAAGGCTTCAAGAGTTGAATGCATTATTATTTAATTGTTTCGTGAGATTTAAAGTAGCTTTGTCAGATTCTTTTAATCATGAACACAAAGTTTCAATAATTGTAGTTACATCACCTGAAATCTCTTTGCTATATTAACTTATTTCAGACTCGTTTTAACAAGTACATGCATATCTATATAATTGCTTGAGAAGTTATAGTTAATGTATTGAACTGAAAAGCACTTGGTTATCCTTAGAGATCCTGATATGTTGATATTCATGGTTGTGCGGGTGAAGTTGGAGGGTTTGGCTTACTGGTAATCTTTAAATCACAGCAGAACAACACTGGTTCTTGTCCAAGACACAGTTTGTGCTGCCACAGATATAAACGCTCATTTGGCTTCAGCCCAAACGTGAGTTGCTCTTCCTCTTCAGTTGCATCTTTCCAGCTTTCGTCTTCAGTGCTGACATGTGAACCTCCACATTCTGCAGAAAAGGAGAACTGCAGCTTCGCAATTAACTTTGCAAGCTCTCCAGATTCAATCGAGGCTGATGTGTCTATCTTCCAGTTGTGAGTGATCTGGGTCATCGTCTCCTTATTGAATCCAACCTTTTTAGTGATCTTCTTTTGCCATGTCACCGGTGTGTTGCTGTCATTAGTTATCGTTTTAATATTCTCCCACATGCCAATGGCTGGGCCTTTAGTTACAGACAGCCCACCAGGAAGGAAGTTAAGAACCTCAGGATGAACAGAATAGACAGCATTGTGCTCGTCTGTGCTGAGATCAGGACCGGTGCAGAACTCAACACCCCACTCTGAGGCAGGCTTGAGGAAGGAGAAGCCAGTTTGCTTGGAGTATGGTAGGCCCCAGTAATACAGACCATCTCTGAAGCTGGGATCCAGGTTGAGTTCTTCACCATACGAGTCTTTAGTCATGTTGGTTGTTCTTCGATAAGTGCCCTTTTCTTGGAAGATGATGTAAAAATAGCCATGGGCTGCGAAGTAGTGGTCTCCAACCGTTTGTGACTCTGCGGCAGGAATTGCCATTGATGATGTGAAAGTAGCTATCTCCACCAATGTAATGGTCTCCATTTTGGCAGGCAGGGTGCAGATTGAAAATAGAGATATCTGCACCTTTATTTAAATTACTTGTCTGCATATAGCAGCCGAGGTCAGAGCGGATTATATAATAGTATTTGTTAAATGCACAGATGTCGGAGCCTTTTCCTTTGCTCCTGGGAATAATGCCGCTCATCATGCCTGAACCTGCAACACAGAATAAGTCAAACATTCAATCAACTGTACATACACGATGGAATGCTGTTATTTTAGTCTTTCTATAGATTGAGCTCAGTGATTACTCGAGGGAGATAATCAAAATTCCTTGTATCCTCAATATATACATATATATACACGTGTATATTGTAGGATATCAGAGCAAATCAGACAATTTAAGATTCGTTCAGATTGGTGTTAGAACCACCAAAAGAGCCAAATTCCACAAAGAGGCACAAGAGAACAGGATGTTCGTAAATCAAATCCCTAGTGCCAGCAGTCTGAAGCAAGCCTCTTTCTCAGTACAGCTTGCAACATTAAAACAAAAGAACACTTATTGATAATTCCAACGCAGGAAGGAGATTTGGGGCAAGTAACCAAGATTGATGGTCAAAGACACAGCACATCATGAGCATCACATGAGGGAAATCATTAGTAGTGACTTTGTTGGGTGAGTTGCCCTACCCAGGACAAGAACCAGACTGAAATTCCTTCAAAACCCTTTTTTTTTCCCTTTGTTCCTCAGAAAACATTGTCACATCCACAGAATGGCACAGAAACTGCCTTTTCCATATGCACCTAAAATCATCTTAAAAGACTTATGAGCAACTAATCATTTCTATGCATAATTCCATATTATGTATGTAACCCACACATTTGGCCATCATGTCCTAATCACTCATTGTGTATATATTTTTAATAACCATTGAATAGCTTTAGGGTTAATATTCATGTTGGGTATGTATAAGGATGAAAATTATTACTTGAAAGGTTCCTTCCAATTAATTCTTTGTCGAATGTATCATATTCTGGGGATAGAAATCATGTCCAAAATAAGACCATGTGACTGACCAGATAACTTGCTGATTTATGAATTGGGAGGAGAAACATCGCAACAAGCTAACAAAATATCTAATTGGTCAACACACCATTTGGGATGTGTCCAAAAGCCCAGTTAAAAACTCAGGACACCATCAAATTATGCTTTTGGGCTCTTTTTAGTCAATGATTTTCTTGCCTTGTGCCACCGCATTTTGCCGCTGCTTTTTAGCTCTCTTTGAGCATGCTCTGGCTTACATGCCAGCTGCTACTTAACACCACTATGAGAAGGAAAAACCACCTAGTCTCGTTAGATCCTTTTATTATTTTACTTTAGTTTATTTTCTTTCCGTTGAGATTCATGTTCTAAGTTAAGTTTGCCACAAAGTCCAACTTTGAGTGTGACCGCCTCAAAAATTCATCCGGACCACAACTCCGCAAATTCAGCCAACACTCTCTCAACCATTGGCTTCCCAAGACATCACTTCAACGACTACTGAACTTCCAACCAATCAACAACCTCGGGAAACCCCTTTCCTGCAACAGCTATGACAAAGGGAATTCCTTAACGCAACGCAAGTAGGCCTCCCTCCAGATTCTAGCTGAGCTGGTGCATTTAATATAAATTTTAGCCTCATTGAGAAACTCAATGCAATGGTTAAATAAGTGATTGATGGTTGTTCAGGTCTATTCAATAACACATATTGCTATAAACTTGGGATATCACATTTTCATTCTCTAAAATTCATTCTTACCTCACTTTCTCTCTTCCTGAAACGTGTATGAATATTTGACTGCGTGTGATTATGTGTTAGATTAGTTTACATGTCTTAGGTTTATCCAATAAAGTCTTATTTATATTGAAAAGAGAAGTATCATGTGTTTTGTGCTTACAAGTTAATACCTTAATCTTTTGATCTTGTTACTGTGGTGTTTTCACTATATTTTGGAATTTAATATCAGTGCAGAGTTGATGTTATACGGTTCGTTCAGTGAATCGCTGGCCAACTCAGAGATCAGCCGTAAAACAGTGATTCTGTCCAAATATATATAGAGAGAGAGTGTAGTGCGCATGTGTGCGACCGTGTGCTGCCACTGACACTCCCGACTCTCATGTTTTTTTCTTTGGGTGTTTTTATTTATCGTTGCACACCGTTTGTCAGCGTTGCGATGCAACTTTCAGCTGCACACATTGTTTACACCAGGGATCAGCTGATGAATCTGAAGCCGGTCATCACCTTAGAGAAAACACCAGGTGAAATTCCTCCTGAATGTTGGCGCAAGACACACAAGGGATACAGAGGAAATAAAAAGCTACGGAGGAAGAAGGAGGCTTTGAAACAACGGAGGCTTATGATGAGAAAGTTTAAGCCGTGTCTCCCCTCTGTCATCATGGGGAACGTGAGATCCCTCGCGATGAAGGCAAGGCAAGGCAAGGCAATTTATTTATAAAGCACCATTAAAAACAACAGTTAGTTGACCAATGTGCTGTACAACTTTTAAGCAGAGAGAAAGGCAAACGCATAAAGACATCTAACCACACAACGTCACATAACAAAATGATCACTAAATAAAAACCTTCAAAAATGCCAAAGAAAAAAGATGGGTTTTCAAAAGAGATTTGAAGGACCCCTGTGTGGAAGCTGTTCTAATGTTTAATGGCAAACTATTCCAAAGTCTCAGAGCCATCACTGAAAAAGCACGATCACCCCATAGTTTACGTTTCGCCCTAGGGACAATGAAGAGTTTCTGGTCAGCAGACCTAAGTGATCTGGATGGTGAGTATAATTGTAATAAATCTGAAAGATAAAGTGGTGCAAGACCATTTAAAGATTTAAAAACAAACAACAAAATCTTAAAATCAATCCTATAATGAACTAGCAACCAATGTAGAGAAGAAAGAATAGGGGTAATATGGTCCCGTTTCTGAGAGCCTGTTAGCAATCTTGCAGCAGCATTCTGGACAATTTGCAATCGAGAAAAAGAGGACTGATTAATCCCCACATACAGGGAATTGCAATAATCCAGACGTGAAGACACAAATGCATGCATCACTCTCTTGAAATCGTAGAATGACAAAAATGGCTTGACCTTTGTCAGTGTTCTTAATTGAAAAAAACCCAGATCTGACAACAGCATTAATCTGTTTGTCAAATTTTAACGACTCATCAAAAAGTACCCCTAAATTTTTTACCATCGATTTACCATGAATAGATAGAGGGCCTAAATCAAACTTAAGGGACCCATATGTATTTGGGGGTGCAAACACAATAATCTCTGTTTTAGATTCATTCATATGCAAAAAATTCTCATCTAACCAAGTTTTCAAGTCATTTAAACAAGCAAGAAGAGGCCCTAGTGAGCTACTTTCCTTCTTTACTGGCATATATATTTGTGTGTCATCAGCGTAATAGTGAAATGATATGCCATGTTTTTTAAAAATAGACCCAATTGGAAGCATATATAATGAGAACAAAATAGGACCCAAAATGGATCCTTGGGGAATCCCACATGTAAGAGGATCCGAAGATGATGTAAATTCACCCAAGGCAACTGAAAAACTTCTATTTGTTAAATAGGACTTAAGCCATTTTAAAACAGTACCTTGAAACCCTACCAATCGCTCAAGCCGTGCAATAAGAATTTTATTGTCTATGGTATCAAATGCTGCACTAAGGTCAAGTAACACCAGAACTGCAGCAGTACCAGAGTCCACAGCTAACAAAACATCATTAAGAACCTTTAACAGCGCAGATTCTGTACTGTGATGCTCCCTAAATCCAGACTGAAATACTTCAAAGAGAGAATTTCTATTCAAGAAAGACTGCATCTGACTGAGATCACCTTACTCCTACACTTTTGAAAGAAAAGGCAGTTTTTCAGAATAATATGGATGAACTTACAGCACTGTCCCAGAGTCAGAGGGAATACCGGGAGTGTAGTTTGTTGTGCTTTACGGAGACATGGCTGCACCAGGATATACCTGATGACAACATACCAGTTATGGGATTTCACACGGTCCGTGCGGACAGGGACTGCACCGGGAGCGGTAAGCGCAAAGAAGGGGGGCTTGCCATGTTTGTTAATAACCGGTGGTGTAATCCAGCTCACATCACAGTGATGTTGAACTGTGTGCTGTTGGACTACGTCCATATTATTTGCCTAGGGAATTTTCTCATGTTGTCATGGTTATTGTTTATACTCCCCCTTCTGCTATCCCCAGTACGGAATGTGATACTATTTACTCTGCAATAGCCAGGACACAGACTCAGTACCCGAGTGCATTTATTGCTATCTCGTGGGACTTCAATCATATTAACTTGAACAAAAGTCTTTCCACCTTTACTCAGTTTGTGAACTGTCCCACCAGGGAGGGAAGAACAATAGACCTGCTGTATGCTAATGTGAGGGATGCTTACTGCTCTTCCCGCCTCCCCCCATTGGGCAGGTCAGATCACAACCTGATTTACCTATCCCCCTGCCATGTGCCTCTTGTAAAGCATCAGCCCTCAACTTCAAAGACTGCGAGGAGATGGACAAACGATGCCAATGAGATACTTCAGGGTTGTTTTGAGGTGACTGACTGGCAGGTACTCTGTGAACCCCATGGCCAGGACATTGATGAGCTCACAGAGTGCATCACTGGATACATAAACTTCTGTGTGGACACCATTGACCCAGCTAGGACTGTAAACTGTTACCCCAACAATAAGCCATGGGTAACTAAGGACATTAAAGATATTTTAAATCACAAGAAGAGGGCTTTTAGGGCGGGTAACAAGGAAGAGGCGCGAGCTATACAGAGGGACCTGAGATTAAAAATCAGGGAGGCCAAGGAGAAGTACAGGAGGAAGCTGCAGTGGAAACTTCAGAAAAATAACATGAGAGAGGTGTGGAGTGGCATGAGGACCATCACTGGTTACAGGCCAAACAGCAATGGAGGAGTTAATGGAAGTGTGGAAAAGGCAAATGAGCTGAATCAGTTTTTTAACAGATTTGACACAGAGACCACAATTCACCCTACAAACGACTCTTCTTCAGCGGTGCGGCAACGACCAGCCACTCAAATCTCCCTCTCTCCCCACACAGCTCATTTGGATGGCCTTGCTCACACCTTGTCCCCCGACCCCCTGGCTGACCGCCATCACTTGGGAGTTATTTGTGCCCCTCCCCGACCTGTTACCTCAACACTGACCTTTACCACTGAGCAGGTGAGAAGACAGCTGCAGAGACTCCATGTAGGCAAGGCTGCAAGTCCAGATGGCATGAGCCCCAGGGTCTTGAAAGACTGTGCCTTTCAGTTAAGTGGAGTACTTCACCATGTCTTCAACCTCAGTTTGAGTCTTCAAAAAGTCCCAGCGGTGTGGAAGACATCATGCCTCGTTCCTGTTCCAAAGACGCCGCATTCTAGAGACCTGAAGGATTACAAGCCCGTGGCTATGACATCACATATAATGAAGACCGTGGAAAGACTCATTTTGGAACAGCTTCGGCCCATGGTCCAACCACTTCTGGATCCCCTCCAGTTCGCCTACCAGCCCCGTCTTGGAGTGGAGGACGCCATTATCTATCTGCTCAACAGAGTCTACACCCACCTGGATAAGCAGGCAAGCACTGTGAGAATCATGTTTTTTTTCACACCATTAGGCCGGCTCTGTTGGCTGAGAAGCTGACAGCAATGCAGGTGGAGGCCCCTCTAGTGTCCTGGATGGTGGACTATTTGACTGGCAGACCACAGTATATACGCCTAGGGTGCTGTATGTCAGACATATCAATCAGTAACACCGGGGCTCCACAAGAGACCGTTCTCTCCCTTCTTTTTCTCTCTATACCACAGACTTCAACTAATGTACAGAGACCTGCCATGTTCAAAAATTTTCTGATGCCTCTGCTGTGGTTGGATGCATTACTGGTGATGATGAGAGTGAGTATAGGGCTGTGGTGGATAACTTTGTCACTTGGAGCGAGAGTAACCACCTACAACTCAATGTGTCAAAGACGAAGGAACTGGTGGTGGATCTGAGGAGGTTGAAGGCTCCAGTGATCCCTACCAGCATCAAAGGAGTCAGTGTGGAGGTGGTGGAGGAGTACAGGTACTTAGGGGTGTACCTGGACCATAAACTGAGCTGGTGCAAGAACGTGAACACTGTCTACAGGAAGGGCCAGAGTCGCCTCTATTTTCTGAGGCAACTGAGGTCCTTCAACATCTGTAGGACGATACTGAGGATGTTCTATGTGTCTGTGGTGGCCAGTGCCATCATGTATGCTGTTGTCTGTTGGGGCAGCAGTTTAAGGGTGAGGGACCTTAACAGAATAAACAGAATCATTAAGAAGGCAGGACATGTTGTGGGAGAGGAACTGGACTCTCTGACAGAGGTGTCTGAGAGGAGGATGTTGTCCAAAATAAAGATTATACGGGACTTTCCCTCTCACCCTCTCTACAGTGTGCTGATCAGCTACAGGAGCTCGTTCAGTAACAGATTTCTACTCCCACGTTACACCACTGAGAGACACAGGAAATCATTCCTGCCTGTCGCAATTGAACTATTGATCTCTGAACTGTAATATTCACACAAACATTGTACAGGGGTAATACATAATTGTTTCTGTATGGTCTTTTGTATACTATGTCCTTTAATATGAAACGGTGTATACAGTGGTAAATATGTTTTCTTTTGTAGGAAACGTAGGGATGGCATAGTTTTAGATATTTACTTAGATATTTATTATATTTTTGTTTTATTATTATTATTAATAATACATATATGCATATACATATATACATATTTAGACACAGAGTATATATATATATATATATATATAGTGTGTGTGCTGCTTGAAAGTTTGTGAACCCTTTAGAATTTGCTATATTTCTGCATAAATATGACCCAAAACATAATCAGATTTTCGCACATGTCCTGAAAGTAGACAAAGACAACCCAATCAAACAAATGACACAAAATAATTTTCTTTGTCATTTATTTATTCAGGAAAATGATCCAATATTACATATCTGTGAGTGGCAAAGGTATGTGAATCTCTTGGATTAGCAAAGATGTATGAATGTAAGTAAGATATTAATTTCACAGTGTAAACAGCTTTAGAGATTATTATGGCAGTTTTTGAGAATGGTTGAACTCACAGGACTGAAGTGAAAATGTTCTTTGATAATGTAAAACATTCTTTGCTTTCTTTTTGTACAATGAAAGTGTTATAGGCTAATTAACTTACAGTGTTTTTATTAAATTCACATTAAATACAATGTCAGTCGTATTAAAAATATTTTATGGCATGACATATCTGGTACTTAAGTAAAAAGACGGGCTTTTATGCATAGTTAATAGATTACACTATTAGGCTATTATAATGCCTATCGCCCATTATAGGGCAACTAACAAAATCTGTAAAGATACAAAATGCATTTACTTACACATATTTGAGAATCAAGATGTTTCATAATATATTTTAGGGATATATCGAATAATAAAATAAATAAATAAATAAAACCCCTGCTGAAAAAAAAAACAAAAAAAACAATAGACACCATTACAAAATTAGTAATGGTTTTACTGGTTATAATGGGACTTGTACTGGTTTTGCTGGAAACTGTAATGAACCCTGTTGGTCTCTGCTGGTAATTGGTCACCTTCTATTGATGGCTTGTTAAAACCAATAAATCCTAATGGAATATGTCCCAAAACACTACATAAAACCATTTTTAATGGTTAAAAGTATTTGGTTTATAATGTTTGTAATGGTATTTGTAGTGGAAACCATTAAAATTTTCTGTAATGGTTTTATTGTTTGTTTGTTTGTTTCAGTAGGGATATAAGCCTATATCAGTTACACAGTTGTACAACCCTTCACTCTTGCCCTCTCAAAAATAATGAGTGCATGATGCCCCTGACACTACACTACAAAATTATTTGTCAAATAAATGAATCATGATGAAACATTCATTTTAGTTGAAATTGTTTTAGATTACTTCCAGAGATTGCAATGATATATATTTCATGGTGAAAAATGACTGAATGACTAATACTTAAAGTAGGTTAAGATTAATTTTAAAATTGTGCCCCCTAAATACACAAGTGGCCCTTTTTCTTGTAGGTTCAAGGCAAACAGATTGTTGGAGCAGAACCAAACTGACTGAGCAATAAAGCTATAGTGAGCCCCTTTATGGTGTCATATTCACTCATTATTACTTAATTTACAAATATCTCAATTACAATTAAGTAGAAATTAATTGTATTGAGTTGTGTTTTAGGCACTAAATCGTCCAGTACTTACAGGCAAACACATTTCTATACTGAAATAATGAATATCTGTGTGCCACCCCAGACTGGCTGCTGGCCCCTCCCTCTGAAAACATCCTGGCTCTGCCACTGCATTTTTCATTATCTTAATAAGCCACATCACACGTTTCCATGTTTAATGTTTTAGAATGTCTGTTTAACGTAAACAGCCTAATAACGATTATGAACAACTTAAAACAACAACAACAAATACTCTGAACCTTTTAGCTATGTTCTGGGAAACTTAACATTCCCGGTAGGAACCAAAAATGTATTGATGGGTTTTGATTAAAGCATGTGCCAAGTGAATAAATATAAACAAATAAAAGTCAAACCTTAGGGAGCTGACTTCCAAACAGCAAGCTGAAGTTTTCTGTATTGCAGTTGTGTCTTGTTTCCTTGAATTTCTTTGCTATATTCTTTTGTCACTGCATTGACTATTTATAAAGAACGGTACATTATTATGCAGGACGTAAGCAATCCAATCAGAATGGCTGGGAAGGTTACAGTGACGTCAGATTGCGGCTCATTTTTTCAAGGATATCACATGATCTTGAATAAACCTGCAGTCCCGCACAGTCATGGCTCAGATAAAGGGGGGTGGGAGGGGCTTTAAAGCAGATTACACCCAGGGGAGATCCACTGAGGGTAATATAATACCCATACACTCTCAGTCTTCAATATTTATAAATCTATTTATTAAATACTAGATTGTAATTATAGGAAATCCAGATATATAGTGTAGAATTATAACTGAATATAAAAATGGAAACACTGAACAGTTATATCATACACAGTTTTTAAAATAGGAATAGTCTTTTTACAGAGAAAATGCAGTATAATGTTACAGTAATTTAACATTTTTCTTTATGTGTTGGGGCGGTGCAATTTTGAGACACAAGCCCAAGTTTTTTTAGTAAGAAAGTCCAACTATGCCACCCTAGCAGGAAATACTCAAACCACTCAAAAATTGAGTAAAGCAGCACACAGGTTTGGTTCCCTCATAGAATTAGGCAAGAGACATGAGTAAAGTACAAAAAAATACAAATGTTTATTAATACAGAAATGGTTTAAAATGTTGGACACTAAAACCAAAACCAAATAGTATTTCAATTGTTTTAAACAACTCAAATCAAATGACATTTATGTAGTTTGGCTGAAAAGGCTTCTTTTAGCTATTTTTAGTGGAAACAGATGATCTATTATTACAGTGTAAATACAATTGTCTGATTTGGCGCATCACTGACAAAGTATTTTAAAAAGGAAACATGCAAATCTTACCTTACCTTTTTCAAGCTGTATCCTTCAAATACAGTGGTATTTTTCATAATGTTGTGAATCAACACCTCCGTGCAGCTGCGGTTGTACAGTAAGTTATCATGATTGGAGCTATTTAAATCAGACAATTGACTGTTCGACCACCGAATTCAGCTGTGTCCACCAGTATCTAAGTAAGTGCACATCATTGATCATTGTTCTCGCAAAAAAAAAAAATAAAAATCATATCATGAGTTCTGCAGTTTAATATAAATATGAATTATTATAGCACTCGCTGTCAGTAAAACTTATCATGCCACAGGAAAAGTGATCGAGCGCATCCACTACAAATATGTCTAAATTCATATAATTTTGTTTTAACTCCTGCGTAATGACTTTATGCAGGCTAATTTCAGTGCATATCTCCAGTAATGAGAGGGGAATATTTAATGAGAGGGGAATATTTAATGTAAATGTGTATATCGAAATGAAAATCCTTGTTTACTTCATTACTTTTCTCACTCCACGAAAAAGAGTGCGTACACACAGTCAAGAGCATCTGTACGGTGCGCACATATTTACGCCAAGTTTATTTTTTATAAATCCAAATATGTGCTTGGAAAACAGCGCACGCACATTTCTATGCCCATTTTGTGCGTACGCAGCGTTTATACATGAGACCCCTGGACTGTACAATTAATCAGAGTCTGACTAAATCAAAGCTGGAGCTGAAGCAGACTCGAGGACTGATGTGGTGCTTCACAAATATCACTGTCTGCAATAAAACGCCTTTGATTTCATTTCTAATGTCATGTAATGGTTTCATATCACACATGTAATGGTTTTACATTTTAAATTTACGGTTGCACGTGCATTAAGCATTCATTATGTTAATGCATCTTTGTTCATTTGCTCATTATCTGGCAGACTCACTCTCCATTAGCCTCTGTTTCCGGAGTGAATTCAGGCTATAAAAGAACGACCATCAGCTCACAGACACCATCATCTACTGATGAACATCTTCAAGCCACAGTCTGATCCAGGTAAGATCATGTATTGTCTCATATTGTCGCATATTTATTATTTAATGTAGCTTTGGGGGTTTTCTTTCAGGTCTTATCTGAGCCACTTCTCATTTTAGGGTTTATGTTCAATAATGAAATGATCAGCTCATAAACACCATCATGTGTCATGCTGTTGTTAACTATATTTGTCTTCCAGCCTCTGGTATCACTGATTGTTTGTAGTTAATCAAACTAGTTTCCTTTAATTAAAAGTGTGCACAGTTTCAGTTTCACTATCAGCACCGAGTGGAATAACTACACAGATTTCTGTTTCCTAAAGAAAACATCTGTGTTCACAAAGCAGCAAAATATAGGCAAGTCAGAGCATTTATGCTTTCTCCTTGTATTTTGTGTATCTTGTGTTTCTTATTTGTCATTTATCACATTATTACGTTTCAAGTTTCATTTTATTTATATTGCATGTATAAACCAGCCACACGGCTGACCAAAGTGCTGCACAGAAATGAAAAAGTAGTAAAAAGAATATAAAAATCAGCACAACTAAACAATTAAAACAGGGTCTTGCCCCAATAATAATATAAGTAAATATGTTAATAACAAGAGAAACAATGTAAACACTCAAAAGACTAAGCAAAGGCCATAATAGAAAATCATTTATAAGCCAAAGAAAACATATATTTTTAGGTGAGATTTAAAAGTGGACAGAGAAGGGGAAAGTCTAATCTCTAAAGGGAGTTTATTCCACAGCCGCAGCCCACCCACTGAGAAAGCTTGATCCCCTCTGTGTTTGAGTCTGGACTGTGGGACTAGAAGAAGATCCTGATCACTGGATCTTAAACATCTGGAGGGAGTATATGGGTACAGAAATTAAGATAAATAAATAGGGGCTAGGTCATGTAAAGGTTTACATACAAATAGTCTCTTCCAACTCCTACCATCAGGAAGACGGTACCGGAGCATCAGAGCCCGCTCCGCCAGACTGCTTAACAGCTTTTTCCCCCAGGCTGTGAGAGCCCTGAACTCAAATCCCCCCGCCCCCCTCTGAAACCCCCATGCAAACCCCTACCTCCTGAAACATGGACCATCTACCCCCCCCCCCCCCCCCCAACCTTACCACACCAAAGAACAGACTTTATGAAACTTTCCGGGCAGTGTGCTACACACAGGTGAGTGCGCCTGTACAAAGTACAAAGTACAAAGTCACATGTACAGTATTTATGTGAAGCATCTGTATAGTTTGTATAGTTTGTGTTTCCTATTTTTTATTTCTTATATTTTTATCTTTAGTTTGTATAGGGTAAACATTTATATATAGTATACTTATAGTTAAAATCTGTTAGTAGGTTAGTTGTGTATAAGTTTATAGTGTTTTACTTCGTTGTTGTATGTCTGTATTTATGTAGCACCGTGGTCCTGTGAGGCACGACATTTCGTTCCACTGTATGTCCCCACATGCAGCGGAATGACAATAAAGCTCAACTTGACTTGACTTGACTTGAAATAAAAGAATTTTAAAATCAATTCTGAATTTAATAGGCAGCCAATGAAGGGTCCGCAGAATTGGAGTAATGTGAGTAATGTCACATTACTGGACACGGAGTAATGTGGTGTAATGTCACTTTTGCCGCTATTATTAAGGATCTGGCAGCAGCATTTTGAACTAGCTGAAGGCGATTAATTAGTGAATTAGAGCTACCACAGTATAGTGAATCGCAGTAGTCTAAGCGTAAGGTGATAAAAGCATGAACAACCATCTCTGAAGTTTTATGATTTAAGCAAGGTTTGAGTTTTGATAGCAGACGAAGTTGATAAAAACTAGAACCTATTACAGAGATGTTTGTCAAGGTTTAAGGATTCATCTAACATAACGCCCAGGTTCCGTACACATCAAGATCCAAACACAGATAAACTGCTCAGATCTAAGCTGGTTAATTTAGTGAACTTTAGTCATTTAAGGCTAAAAAATTTGGGCTAGCCAAAATTTAACTTCATCTAAGCATCTTAATAAAGACGTAAATGCAGAAGGATCATTTCTCTTGATAGGTAGGTAAATTTGGGTATCGTCAGCGTAAAAATTAAAAGACACCCTGTGTCTTGGGGATGTCCCCGAGAACGGGTCCCAGAAGTAGCATGTACAGAGAGAAAAGAGAGCATTTTGAAGTTTCTTCGACCATGATAAATATTTAGTCTATTTAGTCGTTACGTGATAAATGAGCGAGGATCTAAATGCAGGGAGTGTTTAATGAAAAGACGGTAAAACATACAGGACACTAGGAGCTAGGGAACACAAAGATGAAAGAACACAGACATTGACTGACAAACCACGAGTGGAACACAAGCACTATTTATACACAAGCTTGACAAGATAACAAGGGGGCGTGGTAAGTGGGAAACACCTGGGGAACCTAACCACGGGGAACCAATTCACAAACGGACTACAAACAGACTACTTTTTGCCCCAAGCACTGACTTTCTCCAGTGGGCTTGCTCAGACTACATCTACAAGTGTCAAACTGCAGAGTTTAGCTCCAACCAGCTCTAGCCCTGTAAGTGTCTAGCACTGCTAAAGAGCTTGGCTGTGTTCGATTGATGCACAGGCTTGCCTAGGCTGCAGCCTAGGAGCCCCACATGTCAGCATGGACAAAAAAAGAACCTCATTGGCCCATAAGAAATATTAAAGGAGGATTCGTTGCAGAGCGTCTGACAAAATTTATGTCTTGTATTGTAGAATGCACACTCAGCACTGCCGAGAGTTTGCACGATCATAAAACTGAAAGTGAAACTGTAAAGCTGAACTCGCGTGTGCCTTCTGGTGGAATGTAAACACTCATGAGTGAAAATTCCTTGGCGAGTAGAACGGCTTACAGTTAATGAAGAGCACTTCTAGATCGGGACTGCACATCTTCTTTAACACTGTTAGATCTGTACACCAACCTTCGTATATGTAGAGCTGCCGCCTTGCAATTTCCCCGTTAAACAGCTGAAAGCCCGGCAAACCTACGCGATGCCCAGTGTGGCATCATTCAGCCAGGTTTCTGTGAAACACTTTAAAATAAAGTGTAACCAACTCGTGTCTAGTCTGAGGATGTGTTTACGTCGTATTGTAATTACCATAATTACAAGATACCAACTTATAAAAAGCGTTAACATCCTTGTAGAACTCTTAATTACAACTTGTGAACTGGGAGTTAATTACAATTATTTACTGTATATCAGCTGCCAGTAGTAACTGTAGCAGAATTAAATGGCCATAAACTAATCTGTTCCTCCAGAGAACATTCAGTGTAATTTCATATCAACTCTAAGAAAGGATATTTTCGTGCTCACAGAAAATAAATATCTTACAGTACTAATGCATTAGAGCATGTAACTAGATCAGATCGTAAAACGGACATTATTCACAAGCAGTGACAGAATCAGAAACTCATGTCATTTGTGCACAAAAGTTTTATTAGCTAAGCACTAACACACATAACTAATCTAAATAAACAAACATACAATCATTCATACAGTACATGGGGAAGGGCAAGTGAGACCGGACAAATGAAGCCATTAGAGAAACAGGGAATGAAGTAATGAGAAGGAGTCAGTTAACCACCTGAGTGAAACCATCAGTGCCGTTTATAACGGGGTCTATAGCTTATACTAAACCTCTGTTTCGTTTAGTTAAATGTTAATGATACTTGCATTGCCTTTGTCGTTGACAAGTGTCCGGATGCAGTCTCGGATGAAAGTCTTGATGGTTTCAAGGTTTTGGACTCGTGATCACGTTCTTCCGGGTTTGAAGAGTGATGAACTCCCAAGATGTTCTGACTCGGTGGTGACTGAGAGCCTTTTCTCCCAGACGAAGGTGATGAGAGAAGAGCACAAAGCTCGAGAGACATCAGCTGAAATCCGAAGAACCAATGGATATCTACACTTTCGGAGGGAAAGTTTACGACTCTTTGTCTTGGGAGCATGGTATTTTGCATATGTAACTGGATTGGGTGTGGATGCACACACAATTATAGATTCTTAGAACACTAATAAGTTGCATAGGGATCAACATATAATATTCACTCTCATTTAGATCATCAAAATATGAATTCACTGAGATCAAACATGATTTCGGTGAGGTTATATTAACTAGTGAGCTATTATAACGTATGTATAAAACAGTCTACAGTACCAAAGACAATATACAAAAACTGTCACAATAATGATGAGTCGAGGATCCAAGTGTGAGTGCAATAATAAGTTTATTAGTGACATTCTTTTAACACTTTGCTGTAAACACAGTAGCTTAGGAAAAGTGTAGCAGAGAAAAATAAATAAATAAATAAATTCAACATTTGTTATTTAAAATTATAGGCTAAGCAAAATATAAACAATATATATTCACCACTGGTAGGCTCGCCTGCTCTGAGCATCGTTATGCACATTTTGCGCACAAACCTCGCAAATAAAAGCACTAGTTCATGCGTGCAGCACGTGCATAACAATCCTAAGTGCAGGCTGTACCAGTTCTTAAATAAAGCGCAGATATGCATTTCTGAAAGGACGTCGGGAGCGGGATATTTTTAGACCACCCTCTCCCGTTGAAATTGCACCAGAGTACCAACCGCTACCGCATTTTATTCGGGAATTTAATCCCACGTCGCAAGAAATCTGGTCGGGTCCCGCAGTTTCCACGGGACAGCTGCAGGAGTGCAGACCTCTACCGTAACCTTCCCAGTCCACCAAGTACTGAAATCCTCGTCCCCTCCGCCTCGAGTCCAGAATACGTTTTACCGAATAAGCTGGTTCCCCATCTACGAGACGCGGCGGGGGGGGGAACCGGGACAGGCGGGTTAATGGTAGAATGAAAAACGGGTTTTAATTTGGATACATGAAACACCGGATGAATTCTCCTGTACGCCGGAGGAAGTTTGAGGCGGACTGCCACCGGACTAATAATCTTAGTGACAGTAAAAGGGCCAATAAATTTGGGAGCAAGCTTATTACTGACGGATCGGAGAGGAATATTCTTAGAAGAAAGCCACACTTTTTGACCCACGACGTAGACGGGAGGCTTCGACCGGTGGCGATCGGCCTGAACCTTGGTGCGCGCCCCCACCTGGAGGAGGGTCTGTCTGGCCCTGCTCCAGGTGCGGCGGCACCTCTGGACAAAGGCGTGGGCAGAGGGAACCGCGACTTCGGACTCCATACTCGGAAAAAGTGGTGGCTGGTACCCTAAACTACACTCAAACGGAGATAGGCCCGTAGCTGAAACTGGTAACGAGTTATGTGCGTACTCAACCCATGAGAGTTGCTGGTTCCAAGAGGAAGGATTCTGAGAAGCCAAACATCGCAACATTCGTTCTAAATCTTGGTTGGCCCTCTCCGTCTGACCGTTACTCTGGGGATGGAACCCAGAAGAAAGACTTTTTTTTTTTGGAAACAAACTTGTCAGAAACCACGTCCATTGGGAGGCCATGTATGCGAAAAACGTGGTCAATGACAGCAACCGCTGTTTCTCTGGCAGATGGTAATTTAGGCAGAGGAATGAAATGAGTTGCCTTCGAGAACCGGTCCACCACGGTCAAAACCACCGTGTTTCCTTGAGAGGGTGGGAGGCCCGAAACAAAATCTAGCGAAATGTGGGACCAAGGTCTCGAAGGAACTAACAACGGCTGAAGGAGTCCAGCAGGGGGTCGATTGGAAGACTTAGAAACAGCACAGACTGAGCAAGCCAAAACAAAAAGGCGAATGTCGCGAGCCATACCTGGCCACCATAACCGTTGTTTAACGAGAAACATGGTACGATTAAACCCAGGATGACAGGCTACCTTGGAACAATGACCCCATCAGATAACTTCGAACTTTAAACACTCAAACAAATGACCCGGTGGACATCCAAGCGGGGGTGTTACCCCTTGAGAGGCCATGTGGAGCTTCAACTCAATTTCCCATGTGACCGCAGAAATTAAAAATCTTCAGCAGCACAATGGGCTCGGAAAAAGACGAGTGCTCCGAATGGTCAAAAATATGGGACAGCGTGTCCGGCTTGATGTAATTAGAGCCTGGACGGTAAGAAATAGAAAAATCAAAACGACCGAAAAAAATTTAACCTTTTGGTGGACTTGATGTGTTCAAGTTCAGTTCATTCTTGTGGTCGTCCAAACGACAAAAGGAACCCCCAAACCTTCCAACCAATGACACCACTCTTCCAAGGCAAGCTTGACTGCCAGCAACTCTCTGTTACCAATGTCATAATTCGGTGACAAACGGTGAGAAAAATACACGCAAGGATGCACCTTGCCATCTGCGAGGGAACACTGGGATAGAACCCCACCTCTGACGCATCAATCTCCACCACAAATTGCCGGGATGGATCAGGGGCAACAAGGATGGGAGCAGAAACTAAGCAGCTTCTGAGTTTGGGGCGGATGATCTTGGCTGCTAGAGAATCAGAAATATATTTCTCCATAGCCTCCCTTTCCGGAGTGGAAAGCGAATATAACTTGCCCTTAGGCGGAGACGTACCTGGTAATAAATCTATTGCACAGTCATAGGGACGATGCGGAGGTAGAGAAGCAGCCCGAGACTTACTGAACACTCCCTTCAGGTCGAGGTACTCACATGGCACGTTAGACAGGTCCGTATGTTCATCCTGAAACACAGAACAAGACACAGGAGAACATGCAGACAACAAACAGGAAGAATGACAATAATCGCTCCAAGCGAGAACAGCATCTTTGCCCCAATTTATGTGGGGATTATGGAGCATGAGCCAGGGGTGTCCCAGAACCACGGGAGCAGCGGGAGTGTCGGTCAGGAGAAAGTCAATATTCTCTGAGTGTTGTCCAGAGGTAATGAGTCTTAAAGAGGCAGTAGCATGTGTGACTGAGGGTAAGGATTGGCCATTAAGCACCACCACAGAGATGGGCTGGGAGAGCGCCAACACAGGTATTTTGAGGCTGTGGGCGAGACCAATGTCCAAAAAATTACCCTCTGCTCCCGAGTCCACTAAAGCCTCACAATCATGAGTCCAAGACTGCATCTTCAGCTTTACCGGAAGATGAGTGGCTGAAAAAGAGGATTTGTTAAAGGAAATCCCACCCGTCAGTAACCTCTTACCTACTGGCGGGCACTGGCTTTTACTGGACATTGCAGAGCGATGTGACCGGCAGCTCCACAATACAAACACAGACCCCTGTCTCTGCGTCTCTGCCTCTCCTGCTGTGAAAGACGAGACCTACCCATCTGCATGGGCTCTGGATCTGGAGGAGAAAATACAGACTCGTCAGGGACTGATGAAAAGTGACCGTGTGGAAAGACCGACGGTCCCCGAAATGTCTGCTGGCCCCGCCTCCGCAACCTAGTATCCACCCGAATGGCCAGGTCTATGAGTTTATCCACTCCGGTGGGTAAGTCCGACGAATATATTTCGTCCTTGATGGCATCAGAAAGCCCATATAAGAACATGTCCCATTGCGCTTCCGAATTCCAACCACTTTCCGCAGCCAACGTGCGAAACTCAATAGAGTAATCGGTTACGGTGCGTTCCCCTTGACGCAGCTCTGTGAGAAGTCTGGCAGAGTTCCTCAGAAAGTGACTGGAACGAACAGCAGCAAGGAAGCCTCTGCTCCCACACGGTAGTTCCCCAACTAGCTGCCCGTCCTGAGAGCAGCGTGATAACAAAAGCCACCTTAGACTCCTCAGTGGGAAACGATGAAGGTT
>JAFVLL020016638.1:0-11147 GCA_021397915.2 Tor tambroides
ATAGATAGATAGATAGATAGATATAGATATATATTGATATATTGTTATAAAATTACATTTTGCTGCCTGGGGACCCCAAACAGCCCGAGTGTCCACCCCAACTGAACAGCGCATAAGGGTTAATTTATATTTTACTCATACATTAGGAATCTTTGTCGCTTAATGTGTCTTGCGTTGGCCATTTTACTTTGACCTCATGGTCACAAACTCCAGTTGGATCATTATGGCTACTATTTAATAGGCTGCCTCATTCTTGCCATTCTTTAAATAGTTGTTCTGTTTAGCCCCCTACAGTCACTTATATAACAACTTAGTTAAAGCTCAAACAATAATCAGAAGTTATGGCTAGTACTATGAAATATGCCATCCCATGCTGACCAATACTTCAGTAGTATTTTATCTAGCCCCTTATAGTTAATCTAACTATATAACTGTCATCAAACAGAGGGACACAGGACAGGTACTGATACAGATGGAATGTTTATTGAAAGTTTTGAGCAAAGCAGACAAATGGATGAGGAAAGCAGACTTAGCTGAAACATCGGTAAGTAATGACAAGCAGATAAGAGTCCACAATGGCCTATGCACAACAAGAGGATGAAGAGTAGGTATGGGTAGTTCGACACCCAGTGTCGACACACATCTCTAGTTTTCGACACACTAGTTTTTTGAAACAGTGTTCCGGAGCACTGCTTGAAATGAGGTTGTCACGTGACCCGTGGAAATGAAGCTTTGTTAACTCACTGACACGTCACGCTGGGCTCAAACACAAATGTGTCAATTGCACTGTCCCATACCCGCTATCCATTTATTGCAATTTAATAATTATATCCATCATGTCATGCCTATATGTATGCAGTTTTTTATGTGGTGTATTATTGTTAATAAAAGTATTACTATTACAAAAAAATGACTTTTGAATGTCTGTTGTCTGAATGTAAATTAAAACACCTTGTGGGCTCAACCACTGTTCCCAAAAAGAATAAAAGTCCTTCCTCAAACTTGTTTGCTGCCTTGTAAACGCCGTCCTCAGCTCACATTGATTTGTTTGATATCGACATGGAAAATGCACGCAAGAGACCCAGTTCTCAAGTGTGGGAAAACTTCAGTCTCGACACTCCTAATAAAATGTCATGCTTAATATGTGATCAAACTTTATCGTATTCCAATAACACATCCTCAATGCTTCGCCATCTACGCTCGAAGCATCCAAATACTCTGGCCAATGAGACTCCTGCAACAGAGCACCATTCTGCACCAACTGGAGAAGGTAAAATGAATACTAATAATTATAGAAGTTTTCTTCGGCAGAATAAAGACTATCTACTATCCACAAATAAAAAAATACAAATTAGTGATAAACTAATTAAAATGCAAGAAAAGTTACCCTTTTGGAGCTCAAGTTTTCATATTCTATTCAGTTTCTTCATGTGGTGGAATATAAGAACACTGAGTATCACAAATATATAAACAAATCACTACTAGCATAGCCAAAGATTACATAAAGCCATTTGCTTTAGTATATGAAGAAGTCAACCAATAGCCTATTTCTCCTATTCATGTCTTTTCTGACCTTTATACACATAATTGTTACTTTTTAAATCCAACTTTTTGTCTCAAATAGCCTGTGTTTATGAAATTTGGGTCCTTTGCCCACCTCTGGATTTCAGTATCCATTAGTTGGGTGGGTTGTTTTATTATAAGTATGGTATTCATTTAGGCTATGGATGAAAGGCCAACTCCAAACAAACACTATTGAATTGTGTCTACATCTACAGTATATTGTAATCATCTGAACTCCAAGGGGTGTACAGATTTTGTACTGCCAATGCACATTTACTAAAAGATAACATTTTATGTTACCTGGTTAAACACTGCATGGGCTGATTTTGAAGGGGTTACTTTGAATTACTCTGCCTATAATGAATGGTAATTGTACTGTGTATTAATAGGAAAGAAGAAGGAGCTTGATGGTCAAAATGATTGTGAAGGACTTGCAGCCTTTCTCCATCGTGGAAGATGAGGGATTTAAAGAATTTGTCAAGAAGTTGGACCCCACCTATGTTCTGCCAACACGGAAAACTGTGAAGTCAATGGTCAGACACAAATACCAAGAGGAGAAGCAAAAGGCTATGGCACATCTAAAGAACATCCCATCTGTCTGCCTCACAGCTAATATGCGGACCTCCCTCACTACGGAGTTCTATCTGGGGGTCACATGCCACTACACTGACAGCAACACAGAACTGAGCTCAGTGGTGCTGGGAGTATCAAAGTTCCCAAAATCACATGCAGCTGACAACATAAAAGAAGCTGCTTTTTGAGACTGGGGTCTCACTACTTCAGTTGCTGATGGTAGTGAGAGACAGTGACAGACAGTGGTGACAGACAGCCATGGTGACAGACAGTGCAGCCAACATTGTGTCAGGAATTCAGAAGCTGGGACTACTCCATCACCCTTGCTTTTCTCATACCATAAACCTCACTGTTAAGAGGGCAGTAGAAGAACAGGTGGTGTTGGCAGACATCCGTAGCAGAGCCAGGATAGTGGTGTCATTTTTCAGGAGCAGCACTAAGGCCACTGAAAAGCTAATCATTGCCCAAGCTAGGATGAGCAGGCAGCCCCTAAAGATTCTCCAGGAGGTGGACACCAGGAACAGCACACATGATATGCTGAAAAGACTCATTGACCTCAGAGAACCTGTTGGTGCTGTTTGGGCTAGTTTGTCAAGCGACATCATGCCACTTTTAATTGCTGATTTTGACATCATTTCTGAAAGCCTTGAAGTACTAGCACTCTTCAAGTATGCCACTGAAGAGCTCTCTGGAGATAAGAGAGTGTCAGCTTCAAAGATAATCCCAATCATTAGGATGATTCAGCACAAGGTGGCAGAAAAAACAGCCCTGGCAAGAAATGCATCTGCTTCATCCTTAGGGACAGCTCTTCACCAGTACATCAACAAGCGGTGCAGTTATGTTGAATCAATCCATGTACTTGCACTGGCCACATTGCTAGACCACAGATTTAAGACCCTTGGTTTTGACAACCAGGATAATGTCCGTGAAGCTGAATGGCTGTTGACAGGTGAATGTGCTTCAATAATCCGGCTAACCAGTGAGCATGCTTCACAAGCAGAGGCATCATCATCATCATCATCTCAGGAAGCTCAGAATCTTCCAAAATGGTGCAATGAAAAATCACACAGGTGTAATTTATTAGCATATTTAACAGTCTACGTAGAAGGAGAAAAGACACAAGTTTGATGCGAGTACAAATGAAGAACAGAAAGTCTTTATTATCATTGTATTGTGCAAAAAATGAAAAAATAAAACAAAAATAAATAAATAAATTTGGAAACTATCACACTACGCACAAACGTGCCACCATCTTGCTAATGACATATGTTTATAATGACATCCCAATGAACAAAACATTTGAATGACACAGCTGGTGTAGGAATTTTTATTGACCACCAGATGGCAAAGCAGAGCACTGTGTCAAAAGCTTTGAAGCATCAACACAATTTGTTGTAAAAGCCTCACTGCTTCAGAAGCTTTGTTTAGCATCCCTAATGAAGATGGCAGAGCCAAGAAGGGGCATTGCTCAGGTAAGTAGCCAGGTACAATATTGCAGTCCATGAAGTCCTAGGTCTAGTGAGTGTGGTGATGACTTATATTGAGCAGTTAATGAAGGTAATGGGAAACAGGTATTCTAATGAGGATTGAGTGCAGGTGCTGGCCAAGGAGGATTGTGGGAAATGTAGTGTGCAGACATCAAGACGGGTTATCCTGAAAATAACAACTTGAATAAAGCTTAGACAATAACCAGGGGCCCGTTTCAGAAAGGAGGTTAAGTGAAAACTCTGAGTATGTTAACCCTGAAATGAGGGAAACTCTGGGTTTTCCGTTTCAAAATGGGAGGTTTGTCAAACCCGGGAAAGCAGGGTAAGTCAAGCCCGTTTCTGAAAGAGAGGTAACTTATACTCAGAGTCAGTTACCGCGGTAACTTACTCTGTGAACCTAACCTGGTCGGGAGCAGGTTTTCTTTGGTAAACCCAGAGTTTCTTTCCGTCTCCTCCCCCTTTTTAAAGTGTAAGCGATGTTTTAATACCTCATTCATTCATTCACGCTGCAAAATTGCTTTTCTTACTATTTTTGTCTTATTTCAAGTACAAATGTCTAAAAATCCTTAAGTTAAGATGGATTTTCTATAGATGAAAAATTATCTAGATATTTGTTAAAATATAAAATTGTTCTCCATAGGGTAAGAAAAATAATCTTAATGCAAACAGAAACAATAATAGGCTATTTTTAATTTCTTACCCCATTGCCAGATAATTTGCAAAATAAAATAAAAAAAATTACTTAAATTATTTTTATTTTTTCCATATGGAAACAAGACTAAATACCTTATATTATTTATTTTATTATAATTTCTTTTTTTACCGTATTCATGTACAGTATATATTTATTTGAGTGAGTACCATTTTTTAAATGGTAGTTTTCTTCAAAACATCGAAGATGCAGAGCAAATTATAAATCTGCTGTATGCAGATTTTAAGGAAAGTGTGCATCCCTCTCACACTCATTCTGAGAATTTTTTCCTGGGCACAAATCCGTCAAAGAGGGGTTTCACAGGACTGTAAGTCAGTGGTGTAAAAATCGGTTTAAATGAGGCTAATCTGATAAATGACGTTCACTTGATAACATCTTTCTGTGACGTCTGGAAGTAACCCAATAATCAGAATTTCCTTCAGGATTTCCAGTGTAGTTGGATGCACTGATGACAAGCATATCCCCACCATCGCACCTTCTGAAAATGAAACTGATTACTGTATGGAATGGAAGGATGCCAGATGGAGGGGTAGTACGAGCCGTAACCACCACCACAGCTGTTAAATAAACAAATTATTCACAATTTTTTGGTCATCTTTATTTCCTAATACAAAAGCAAAAGTTATTCTTTTTACTTTTGGATTTTAGAAATCTTCCACCATCTCCATCTGTCAGTGGTGCTGGTGCAGGTTCTCCCTCTGCCTTCTTGCTGTCGACAAGTCAGTAGTTAATTTTATTACTCTAATTAAGAAATGTAACAGGTTGGATTAGAGAATATTTAATTATGTGAAAAGAGTGTTAGACTATGTGGAAAAAGCTGCAGCGCATTGAAATAGACATTGAATGATATTTAATGTCAAATGTTTGTAAAGTCATTTAGCCCACACCCATGAACCTTTCATGTTTAAAGCTTTACCTTGATTGAATTGTGTTTTTATACTTCATTTTTAGCTGCTGCCACGTTCTTGTTTCTTTTTTCTGTCTTTTTCCTTTTTTTTGTGGCCATGGTATACCATTAAAATGAACATTAGTTCAATAATTTACAGTTTTCACCTCTGATATTATAACAGTTATTAAGTTATTGACAGTTATTAAGAATTAAAGTTACGCATTGACGGAAGTACGCGTGCGGACGCCTGTTTGGCGGGAGCTGTTCCCATGGTGAATCGTAATTTCGATGCTCCGCTGATCATGACTTTTCATAGTCGTGGAGCACGCGCTTAACTCAGAGTCAACCTACTGAGAGTTGAATAAACACAGCCGTTCTGAAACTGAAAACTCAGAGTTTCCCATCTCAGAGTAAGTCAACTCAGAGTTCAAGTTTAAACTCAGAGTTGGTTGAACCTCCTTATTGAAACGGGCCCCAGAGGTTATGGATAGTACAATGAAGCATGCCAAAGCATGCTTACTAGTACTCCAATAGTATTTTTAGAATCTCACATGATGTTCCCCATGCTCCATCTAACCTGATATAGTATATACTTAAAGGCAGGGTATACATTTTTTCAAAAACGTTTTAGAAAACTGAGTCGGGGCCAGTACCCAAACAAACATGTAGCCAATCAGCAGTAAGGGGTGTGTCTACTCGTGATGTGGAGGAGAGAGCGTTCAGTGAACAGCCGAGCCGAGTGACAGAAAGATAGAGATGGTGGATAAAAAACAAAAAGAGGAAAACGACTGCGGAACGATAAGGCAAGAAGTAGGACCCGTGTAAATATCGGATCAGCTTTCCAGCGCTGGAGAGAACTCAAGGAGCGGAAGGCCTGCGATCGGACGCCGAGGTTGCTTTGTTTCTTCTCGATAGGTGAGTAACACCGTGTCTACACCGGACGCGCCGCGACGCAACAGCTAAAGCCTGCCTACACTGGACGCGTGTATTTCAGCCGAGAATGTAGTTGTTTAAAACTCAAATCTGCGGTTTATTTATAAAAACAGCGCCTATTTGAAAATGTGCTTCTCCGATTTCGGAGACGTGAGCTCCACGCGATCACCGGGCGCTCAGTGCTCATGTATCCCGAAGAGAGGAGCATAACCTCGGCTAGTCCTTCTGACATTTGCCGCTGGCTCTGATGTCTCTGTAGTGGTTAAACATAAGATATAATTCGTTTTGGGTAAATCTAACAGGTAATCTGTGATCTTTATTCTATTGTTCTATTAATATATTTGAATGAAAACAAAAAGAGGCAGTGGTGTTTGATATATTTCGTATGTAAATACAGTGAGGAAGATTGCAGCAGCCAAGGCGAGCTGACTGATGTTATCAAGTACGCTACTCTTTGCAGAATTACCGGACTTGCGTCGTTCCTCCGCGGGAGTTCACACTCCCGAGTCTAACTCGTGAAGTCCGAAATTTGCGTACTTGGTCTTGAGAAACGCGCGCAGACCTAACGTTACGTCACCAGACCATTTGCCTAATCTTCTCGGTAGTTTAGGCCGCGATGGAAACGCAGACAGCAACAGATCTGGGGGAAAAAAGTTCCTGGGACATATCGTTTCAGGTAATTTCAGTGGAAAAGCAGCTTATGTTTCACAGAACTAATTGTTGCCTGGGTTGCCTAGGCTACATATATGTGGGGCGGATCTATCAAAATAGGGGAGAGACCCTTTTGGGGTAGGGGCATGTTTGTTTTGGTGATTTCAAATATCAACAATGGCTTCCAGAAATTGCGTACCCTGCCTTTAAACATGTGCCTTCACTTAATCTACTGGATAAAATAATTTAAAAGCTAGAAAAATATCAAATGTGAAAATTTATTATTAGTCAGGTAAAACGTTTTATGTCAGTCACATAGTCAATTCAGAGATAATCAATACAAGACATCAAATTCTCAAAGATAAATCTAAGAGTAAAAGATGCATACCTGACCTCAGAAAAATACATAGTATGACGTGTATGGACACACTCCACTCTATGGGCTCATCTGGCTACAGAATCACCCTGATTTTCTTGCAGCTTTTCCTTAAATACTCAGACCAAGACAAACATCCCCCAAATGGAGACAGGAATTAACATTGGAATTTGCATTGATCAAGTCCTAGACATAGAGAGTTTACACCTTTAAATGGTAATTTGCATGAAAGACACCGGGAAGGGGCACACCCTCTACAGTGAGCTCTAGACTCTTAGGATCTTTATTACCTTTTAGTCTACTTCTTGTAATATTGAGACCATTGTGCCAGTCGCACTGAGACATTTCAAATACACTTTTTTTGTGTGTATTGTCCATATTTCAGGAGATCAAAGTAACTGGGTTTCTTCCAGTCTTACATTTCATGGCTTATAGGACTGCGGGTATTCTGTCCTCCTCTTATCTGGCAGCCAGACCAAGAGAAACTTAATTTAGTGTGTTCAATCAGAGCACTGGATGCCTACATCCTCAGAGCTGCCCTGTGGAAGAAAACTGATTAAATTTTTGTCTGTTTTGGTCTGCCCAAGATTTTCTGCCCAAAGAAGATATTCCAGCAACCATGCAGACATTAATCAGGTGGATAGTTTAGGCTATCCTATTTCCCTGACTTACAAGTCCTCTGATAACCATCCTACAAGTCCTCTGTTTTGATAACTGTTTGAAGAAATTTAAATATTTCCATTTTAGACAGAAATGGTGATAATGCTGACAGAATTGCCTGTACATCCCTTGTGAAAAGTAATTCTCCCTCATCCTAACTGATAATTCTGTTGTTTCTGCTTCAGTTGTTTGCTCTTTTCTCCTCGTACAATCATGCAGACCATTTCCCATAACAACTAACTGGTCTAAGGATATCAGTGGTGACTTACGAACTTTGTTTTCTGATCGGATTTGGGACACAATCATCATCACATCATCCTCGAAGAGCCCAGATCATCAGATGATCCATTTGTAATTGCTGCATAGACTTTGTCTGTCCCCTTTGGGGCGCTTCTGTGTGCATGTATTTCGTTTCCCAAATTGCAGTTCATGTATATCCATGGGGTGCACTCGGTGCATGTATTTTTTCTTGTTTGTTTTTTTTAATCGTGTTGTTTCTTCTTTTTGATGTTTATATCACTGTATGTTATTTTTTTTTTCTATTTTTTTGAGTTTGCCTTTAAATAAAATAAAATAAATAATTGTTCACAAAAAATGTGAACCTAGGTTTTCACACTAGACAGACATTCGTTGACATGACTGAGTTGGTATTCTCGTTCCCAAAGTGTTTCTGATGCAGTGCGAGTCCCTCAAGGGTAACGTCTCTAGGTTATGTCTGTAACTATAGTTGCCCAAAGGGAACAAGACGGTGCACTACCCTGCCATACCTCCAGCATCCCTGTGAGCACTTGCTTCAGTCTATCAGAAGCTAGTGTTGTTTACACCGGATCCACTTTTAAGCTTCCTGATTGCTACTTTTGCCACTCTATTGGAATGATTTCACACATGCTTAAGGACGCAGTCACACAGAGCCGTTTCCCTAAAGCGTGTCTGACGCAGTGTCTAACCTAGATGTAACCTATGTCTCAGATGTAACCTAGACTTTTTTTTTTTTTTCCCAGTGCCGGGTAGTTTTTGTTTTACCCAGTCGTTGGTTTAGTGTCATCTCAGTGACAGCTGAAACTATACATCCCTTGAACCCAGCTGCTGAGTAACAGTCAGAACATGGGCTTTTTGCATCCTCTTCAGGAGAGAGTGGTTCTCAGCACTGCCTAATTGGTACATGTCTTCAGTGAAATTAAGGTTTGTATATGTTTTATTTCATCTGTAAAGTCAGTGTTATAAATTATTTTATTTTATGCAACATACAGGGACGTCAGCAACGTCGTTTTGCATGATGGAAATGCCTTTTGCGTGGCATAGCATGAACTGATTTTATTCGTTATAATACTGAATTTAATTTATTTTAATGTTAAAACATGTTCTCTTATATCCGGACTGTTTTCTATGGGCAGGTATGGAGTCAGTCATGGCATCTTTCAGCTACGCGTGAAGCCAGGTGGCAGTCTGAGGTTCGCAGTTTCCTCGCCGAACAGCAGTCAGATTTTGGTGATACACCGGCATGAGAATCAGCACTATATCGGTGAAATGGTATAGCAGAGAAAGTTTGAATACACTTGAATTAAAATGTTACATTTAAATGTTACATTTTTGTTTCTAAAAAATGCTTGTTAAATGAGTTTAAATGTAATATTTTAAACTATGCTGCATTCATCCAGATAAATTCAATTTGTATTGGGTGTTCTTGCTTATTAATAATTGTTCACCTTTTGATTATTACTTTTGTCTCTAGTAATTACATGTATTAGTTAAGTTAAATTACAAAAAAAAAACAAAAAAAAACAGCATGCTGGGTCAAGCATTTAACCCAACCAGCTGGATCAAAATAACCAGGCATGTGTTGTCCAATATTTAAGCAGCACTGGGTTGCCAAATAACACAGAAATGGTTGTTTTTAACCCATCATTTTTAGAGTGAATAAGATGACATGACTTGTTCCACTCTTTAAGATTTGTTCTTCAGAACCAAACAGTTACAAACAAAAAGCTGTCATTCAATTTGCCTCTGATAAAACAAAAGATAGCTGTTGGGTTTGTGGCACATTACAATGGGTAATGGCTGTCTCTGTGTGAGCACAATTAAGTGCAGGGAACACCTCTGGGAGCTTCAGCAGCTAAAAGAAGAACAATTTCTAAAAGAGCAAGCACTGGTGGAGACTTTCTTTTTAAAAAATGTCTTTCCACCTGTGTATTTTTGGATGTTGTTGATATCTCTCATCTTCGGACAGTCACAATCACTGTCACAATGTGCTTTCGCCATGGGCACACTAAGGAAGATTTTGTGGATGGTACATGTTCTGCCTTTGTCAGATTTGCCAAGCATATTAAAAAAAGTTCCTTCCCTTTCGGGCCATTCCTGTCACCTCTCTTCTTCAAGAAATCACCTCTGGACCTCTGTAATCTTAATTGCATCTTTGACCCGGTGTTCATTCCAAAGCAAAGAAGAGATGTGCAGTCGGGATTGTTCTTTCCATCCAGAAGGAAAAGTTGGAGAGGCAGTTATCCCTCTCCAGCTTGAAAGTGTATGTGGCTGATGTGTGTGTAGCGACACATCATGACACTGTGGACAGTAAGTCCAGAATCATGATCTGTCCGTAAGGTTCCTCTATGTTTCCTCTAGGGACCTCTGTGTGGTCTTGCTGAGCCTACAGAGAGCTCCATTTGAACCCTTGGAAGTCAGTCAAGCTTAGTGCCCTCTGACTGAAGATGGCCATCCTGACTGCGCTTACTTTCATCAAGAGGGTTGGGGACCTGCAAGCATTCTCTGTTAGAAGAGTGTGCCTTGAATTCAGTTTAAGGATCAAGCGGTGAACTTGCCAGTGATCTCTCATTCTGAGGCAGACTCAGCCTTGTCTTTGCAGTGTCTAGTGCATCCCTTACATAAAAGAAGTATACAGATCTGGCCTTTCAAACTGCATCTGTTTTCAAGTGGCAGCCTACAATTTGCCACACGTAAATCACAGAGCTCCCTGCAGGCGACTTTTTAGATTTTTTAAAAATGTTATTGTGCTTCACACAATATCCACCAGGTGGCGCAAGGAACAACATTCTGTAGTCAAACACCACGGCCAGCTCTGGGGTACGTTTCCCAAAAGCATCGTTAGCCAACTATGGTCACAAGTTCCGTCCTTACCAACATAGTTCAATGATTCGGTGTTTCCCGAAACCATAGTTCAAATGAACATTCGCAAACAGCGTCACAAAAGTCCCAGGTTACGTATATAACCATGGTTCCCCGAGGGAATGAGACGCTGTGTCGGAAAACACTATGGGAACGCCTTCAGTGTGACCACGCTCTGAAACA